>PNEQ01003164.1:0-67407 GCA_003012365.1 Medauroidea extradentata | reverse complement strand
CACACCCCGATTAATTGCACAACCACCGATGAAGCAAATTTTTAAAAATATTGCACCACATACATTACAAAATATCACAGTGCAATTTATGCTGTGTTGCAAAAATTGCACCTATATAGTTTGAAGCGCGATATAAATCACAAAAATCGCAGAGCGCTATAAATCGCAGATATCGCAGTGCGATATAAATCGCAAAAATCGCAGCGCGATATACATCGCAAAAATCGCAGAGCGCTATAAATCGCAGATATCGCAGTGCGATATAAATCGCAAAAATCGCAGCGCGATATACATCGCAAAAATCGCAGCGCTATATAAATCGCAGATATCACAAATATCGCAGCGCTATATAAATCGCAGATATCACAAATATCGCAGCACGATATAAATCGCAAAAATCGCAGCGCGATATATATCCCAGATATCGCAACGCAATATATATCGCAGATATCGCAACGCGATATATCGCAGATATCGCAACGCGATATATATCGCAGATATCGCAGCGCGATATATCGCATAAAAAATATTGCGCGCGATATATCGCATAAAAAATATCGCGCGCGATATTTTAAAAAAATATCGCATCGCATGCGATATATCGCAATATCGCACAACCCTAGACGAGAGAGATATAAGACTTCGTGAAACAGCCTAGAAGGAGGCTGTACTATAGTTAAATGAGCAATATGCGTAAGCGCTGGACCTTTGTGTTTATAGTACGACCTCAATATAGATCCTAATACGTCGTAGTTGACGGAGACAGGCCGGCCGGCTTGGCACAGGCGGCGACGACGCAGCGCGGTTTTCAAACTGTCACTGCCTCATTTTTTTAACGGATTTTCACTATTTTTGTTTTATTTTTAATATTGTGACTTACCAAGTAATAACTGCAACTCTACAATTCATATTTTAATGCCGTGAATTAGATAGAGTATGTTTTATTCATTGTGAACATAATTCCTTACAATTTTTTTTGTCATATAATTTTGTTATTTTTTGAGGGTTCCTGAGATTCTATTCGTAGAATCGCTACGTTCGTTAAATCCAGGGTTCGTAAAATCGGGGGTCTAGTGTATTTTTTTAGCTTCGTTACAAAATAAGGGCCTGATGATACTGTCGTGCTTAAGGCCTGCTCAAAAATTTGCTTATCTCTCTCATGTTTGATAATGAAATGATGTTGTCCAGCAGTGGCAAATTCTCCATGCTTTGCTAGGTTTACTGCGGAAGCACTCATAAATCACAAAAAATATTAAACAATATTTTACAAATAAATATGTACAGCTTATTTGTGGTCTTTTATACCCCACAAACATTAGTAAAAAAACTGAGTTCATTAGGTGATTGCAGAAGCTGTGCGCTGTTTTTAACCAAGGCCTACGCACTATGCTTGCTCAATTGCAGGAGCTTCTCGTGATTTGTTGTACTGGCAATATTTCATGTGTGCACATTGCCCTTCATCTCCCTTCAGCCAGGATACCTCAGTTCTCACACACAGGCCATATTCGGCCTGTAGCTCTCTATAAACATAGTGGCCTGTAGCGTTGTAGCTGTCTGCTAAGAGCTTTACTGGATATCGGAGGTATCTAGTGGGGGTTACAATTACTGTTGAGGAGCAGCTGCTTCAAGGCTTCTAGCCTAGCGGGAACCAGAAATATAACTACGTAGTGTCGTCTGTTAGAATTAATTTTAACTGCCAACAATGTCATTCTGTGTGCTTGTGTACAGGACATTGTTTGAACTGCAAAGCCAGTTACAAATATTATTTAGTCAGGAGTGATTTAATGTTACCGAAATGTTAAAATTATTGATACTTGTCAGCCTGCTGAAAAGCTCTCTAAAGTTTGTGTTATTGACAGTCATGTTAAAATTAAGCATTCAAGAAAAAGTGATATTGTTAAGAACTGCAGGCCTTGCCCTGCATTCCCAGCGTCAAAAACTCTGCATAAGTGTAAGTAGGTGAAATAGCATCACAAAATGGTTTTGCTTGTCACAATCGTCATCAATGCAAATGTTTAAAATGTTAAGTTAGTTTGTTTTGAATTTACACTGTGTTTTCAAAATTTGAGTAATAACACAGTTGTATCATATACTGTAGTTTAAATTTATTTTAAAAGTTGACAAATTTTAAGATTCACCAAAAAAGAGCATGCCTTATATTTTGGACCAGCATTCATCCCTGTTGTTCAGACCTCCATGTACACACATAACTTTTCACTTCAACAGTGGTATCAAGTTTTGCATCATCTGAAAAATGCACATATTGTAGGTATGCATGTCATCATCAATGTGATGCATCATTTCTGTCTCAAAATCAGTTTGACATTGGTGGTCATCCAGTTGCAGAGCTTGAACAACCTGCATTTTGTATTTGTGCAATTTTCTGTGCAATGTTTCTGCACTGTTGAACGTGGTATACAGAGTTCTCATGACACATGGTGTGTTGATATGGAGGCGCTTCATTAGAAAGATCTTCGTTCACTTCAACAGTGTCCTCGCTGACAGATGGGCGACCAATTCACATCAACACTGCCTGTCTCCTTAAATGTTTAATACCAAGGTGTTATGCTCTTTTAATCAGGTGGTTGAGGTCCGTACTATCTTCAGAAATTGCACTCTGCTGTCATATGAAGCATACGCCTTCTGAACGCAGTGAGTTAGTTACTCTTCGATTTCGTTCAAGCTGTGTGTTGCTAGCTTTTAATTTTATAAAGTCTGTAAAAAGAAAGGACTTTATGGATAATCTGTATAATTTACAAAACTTTTCTTTATTGCAGTGGCCTACTACTAGTTGTTTCTGCCCTTTACCATGCCTGTGGTTATTTTATTTTAATCTCTTTGACGTGGTATCAAGGCAATGGCAACCAGAAAGGAGACTTTTTTTTTAATTTTGCCCAGACTGTGTCAGGTAGTAAACCACACAAGGAGGGTGATGATATATGCACTTGGATGTTGTAGAATAATAAATTATGTGATCAGTAACAAATTCACATTCCTCGGCTATTGTACAGATAAACAGGAAACTGCCTAACTCAACCCTATTTACCAACTTCTCCAACCTAAGCACATGCCCCCCCCCCCTTTTTTTTTTTAAATTGAGATTCAGTAGGTAGCATTATTTTTTTACGTTAGACATACATACCCCCTTTAAAAAAACGCTATGGTACTTACGAAACCTCAAGATTGGTACCGAAATTTCTGTGATCATCAGCACAAACCTAAAAAACCACTCACAATAGTAAAATCATTTTATACACCATAACACATAAAAAAATGTTTTCATCAACTAGTTTGATTAACAACAGTTTCTGGTCTCTGACTTACAGTAGGCCTACTATCCCTTGTTTCTTTTGCCACAGCTTGCCTTAACTGGTAACATTATCAAATCCTGTAAAATATTTTCCAGTCTCCTTCAACTTTCTCCCTTTTGCACCCTTCTTCAGGAGCTCAGTGAGAACCTTTTCTGATCTAACCGAAATCTTTGTAGGTCTGTCATAACCTGTTTTTGTGTGTTAGTGTTATTAAGGGGTTCAGGTGTCTAGGGAACAACTAGAATATTCAATCATTGATAAAAACTACTCATTTTATTTCAATACATTTTTTTGCCGAGTATATATTTTATAAGCGAACGTCTATTTATATAGCACTGGATGGTAGTGTGCTTTGCTTTCGAGTAAAAAATTAAAAACTTTATTTAGAAAAATAAGGGATTCAAACCACAAAATCCATAAAATTGGGAAACTGTATTTTTTATAATGTTTAATATAATATATAGGACTCTTAATAACCCAAATTCAAAAATATTGGCATTTTGATTTTTAAATAATTTTAACATCCGTAAACAAACACTCATGCAAAGTTTTTCGGAGAGTAATTTTTTTAAATTCAACGTGAATAGTTACACGTGGCAGAATGGAGAAGAAGTGTTTTTCTCATGATTTACCTTGAATGATAGAGTGACCTCATTAAAATCCATAATTCAACAAGCAGCATAGCAATTAAAGTATAAAATCTCAACTTTACTATCGTTACTCTGTGTGCAGATAAATTTGCATCCTACGATTAAATAGCCACAATTTGTGACATCAATTATCAGGTTCCAGTACTGCCAACATTATACGAAGTGCAGTTGTACTAAACCCTTATACCAATAAATTATTATATTCAAAAAGTGGTTTAAGGTTTGTGCATGATTTAGAAGTGTAAATATAAAACATAATGGTGTATTATTGACTGATTCTAAGTACTTATTATTTAAGAGTAAAAAAATACAAAATCTCTGTTACTAATTTTTTTTTATATTTTAACAACACAAACCGTGGTTTAAATTATGTTTTAGTACTTCCTAATAAAAAAAAATAGTGCAGGTGGGTTGATAATCACAGATAGGCAAATGTTACTAATGTTTTTTTTGTTTTTTTTTTTATTTTAAATATATGTGGTATACAAGAATAAGATAAGTGACATTGAGGTCACGTAACCAAGTTTAATACATTAAAAATTACTGTTGAAACGTATTTCGAATTTAATTAGTTGTTGAAGGGGGCTGCACAGATGTCCATACATACAGACAAAGTAGTGATTTCATAAGTCTATCTTTTCTTTGGAAAGTAAACTAAGAAAATTTAAATTTTTTTAAAATACAAAAAAAATTACATTGCTTTTTATACATGAACAAAATATTGAAATAGTCCATGACATTATTAGATTCGGTAAGTCAATGGGTTTTTCATTATTTGTACATCCAGTAAGTTATTATGCAAGTTGTATCTTTGGTTAACCATATGCAGAACCACTGAAAACTTAAAATTTTCTTCAGAGGGAAATTTAGTCACAAATTAAACTTACAAAATTAACATTATTGTCTTGTGCAAGCAAATATAAAATAATGAATTATTTAGCAAGGAGCAAGCACCCTTACATATCATGAGAAATTGACACATTCAGAATTTATTGGCACATTCAGAATTTATTAATTTTTTCTAAGTGTTTCTTAACTTGTGTTTTTTTATTAGATGCAGAAATTCAAGAATGGTATAAAGGTTTTCTCAAAGATTGTCCAAGTGGCCACTTAAGCGTTGAAGAATTCAAGAAAATTTATGGTAATTTCTTTCCATACGGGGATGCTTCTAAGGTAAGTGTTGCAGTATTTAGGTAATATTTTTCAGAAATGTTCTGATAGTTGTGAATGTGCACATGTTTAGCCTGGGGGAAAACAAGATCGGTATAGTGATAGTAAGAAAGAGATACTGGCACTAAATTTTACGACTGCATCATCTTGAATTTACTATTTGCATTTCTAATATCTTCCCAAATCCAGTCTTGTTGGGACCTGTGATGTAATGTTAATTTTGTTTTAAATAGTATGTAACATATTGCTACAATTGTCAAACATGTAACAGTACAAGTATTTAACCAATTAATTACAATGATTTAATCAATAGTGAGAAAATAAGGGCAGAACTCAAGCCATACCTACTTAAAAAAAACTATTTTCCATAGTGCTTTGCATTATAACAGTCTTCAAGTTTTAATATTAATTCTCAACTGTGGTACAAATTAATCGAAGACTTACATGTTGTCCAGGTAAAATAGAAGGAACTGGTGATATAAGGTTTGATAGTTTGGTGCAGTGCTAAGTGAAGGTGGAGAAAATGGGAGATAACTCTTTTAAATGTGTATTCATGGCAGTTTTTTTCAACATTCTCGTTATTTACTCAAAAAAATACTTGCCGAGCCTATGGGAAATCTCTGAATTGATAGGCAGTGACTTAGTTATCAAGTTAACCTGAGATTTTGTTAGGTTACAGAGCTTGTATTATCATTTTATTTATGTTTTTCCGTCACGTTATCGAAAATTCAGAATATGTATTTGTGGAACTCTGATTTTTGAATTTCATTGCAGTGGTTATAAAAATATTTTAGTAATGTGTCTGCTGTATTATGTAATTTGTTATTGCATTGATTTTTTTCAGTTTGCAGAGCATGTCTTCAGGACGTTTGATGCAAACGGAGATGGAACAATAGACTTTCGAGAGTTTCTTTGTGCTTTGTCTGTCACTTCTCGAGGGAAGCTGGAGCAGAAGTTGAAGTGGGCTTTCAGCATGTACGACTTGGATGGAAATGGATATATTTCTAGACAAGAAATGTTGGAAATAGTCACTGTAAGGGAACAAACACATTATGGATATTTTATACATGAAGTAATGTGTGGGCCAGGATTTAAAATTTACAAATTATCAAACAGGGTTACTTTGACTGAATGGGTTACTTTTTACCGCTCAAAATATTGGTTTTAAGGCCATTTCATGAATAAATAGATTACTTTTGTTACATATTTATAACCTAATGTTTGGTACTTATATTTTGAATAGGTATGTGAAAAACATAACACGATAGTTAATAGTGGCCTTAGACATTAATGTTGAGTTCAGCAAAATCTATACACTGGTTGTACCACTTATATTCTTATGTTATTAAGAACAGTGTCAAAAAGATATTAATTCACTAAAAAAACAAAAAATTAACTCAGGTATCAATTGTGTTAATTTTTCTTAACAGCCAGCATAATATTTTTTACCTAATTCTGTCAACTTGTTCCAAACAGTAAAAACTGCTACCATCCCTGTTGACGCCTGCGAATATACCTAGGTTTAAATTTCATATTGTGAAGTGGGCTGAGCCTCATTATATAATCTCAGTGTTGTTTAATGACCAAGGGGTGGGAGGGTTTGTGTATTGTGATGACAGAACTGATGTAGACTGCTCAATGCTATTTACAGTGTTACAAGTGTCATACATCTACTTGTTCATAACATTTGATTGTGTGTATGCATGCATACATGTGTGTAGATCAAAGTTAAGGGATTCATGTTTGTTTCTGTTAGGTGTTGATGGTTTACTATATCGGTTGTTACAGGCAATTTACAAAATGGTGGGCTCTGTAATGAAGATGCCAGAAGACGAATCGACACCGGAGAAGAGAACTGACAAAATATTCCGCCAGATGGACAAGAACAATGACGGTAAGTTGTCGCTGGAAGAGTTCATCGAGGGAGCCAAGAGTGACCCGTCCATTGTTCGGCTGCTGCAGTGCGACCCTCAGGCCCAATGAGGGGGCTGCCCCATCGAAATGGCAGAGTCGTGAGTTGCGAGTGGTGAGTTACGAAACGGGACATGCGGTACTCTTCACCTGCACCTGTGCAGTAGTTGTCAAAAGTATGTTTCTGGCTTGCGTCCGTAGCGCGGACAGGAAGTCGCAAAGCAGCAGCATGCTTTTGATTGTGTGTTTTGACGATCATTTCGTCGAATATTTGTGATCGTGAGGTGGTTATTTGTGATGGAGGACTTTGGAGAACCGTGGCAGTCAACTCGAGTAGTCTGGTGTATAATTTGGAACAGTATTGGTGTGATGTGGGAGTGCATCTGATTTCAAACTCTCCCTCTGTTGTGAATGCTGATTGCATGTCCGTGAACGATTGTGGAGAGTGTGAATGTGTCCTTAATCTTGTCATTTTGTTCTTTGTATTTCTACTTCCACTTTATAAGCATCACATTTTTTTCTCTCTTTGTGTAGTAATGTGTAAATAGACTAAGATCTGAACGTTAATAGTTATCACAAATTATTTTGCAGCTTTCATTTTATTTATAGCTTCTATTACATAACAACATTTTATTGTGACTGCCCATGTTTTTAGTTATCATACATGGAGACTTTGGATTCTATAAGATCAGTTTGTAAGTAAAAATGACATAGAATATTTTTGTAGATGTTGGTCTGGATGTTTAACTGATCTGAGTACAAGCTATTCTGTTCATTTAAGTATAAGACAAGACATTTGGAAACTTAATCATTCAGGTGACAGCTTTGTAGTTAGCAAAAGCTGAAACTTACATTACATTGCTCACGTCTTAACAATGAAACTGTTTAATCCAACTAGACCTAAAATATATCAAGATAATACTAGTTGACTAGTTTTTGTGAGTTACCATTGATAAGTGCTAATACGAGAGCTGCCGAAAGCTCACAATGTGATTTAAGTGAATGAATTTTTTTTCTATAAGAAATATGCATGTGTTATCAATGTTGTTTCCTAGTGATGTTGGTTGCCATTCCTGTGGCAAGTTCCAGTAACATTGATGTTTCTAAGCATCAACTACATACTTTAAAGTTGTTATTACACTGCATGCAGAGTACATTTTGTATTCATTTTTTCTATTGCATGTTAGTGCTCTTTGTGTACGTTTTTAAAAATATTAGCAAACCTGTCTGAAAGTAAATTTTTAATGTGTGTGAAATTAAAAGAAAAGTAATGCTCATAGAATACAAACATTTCCTTTTGCGTCTGTGGTATTTTTATATACTTGAAAACTGCATGGTTTTGAAAGAGTTAATGTGATGTGACAATCTACATTATTGTAGCGAATTCTGTCTCTGCTATCTCTCTACTCTCTAGATATTTCTTTACTTGCATATTTGATGTGAAAGAGAATAATGTTGAACATGTTTGTATTCTGTGTGTTGTATTGTTATTGGTGTTTCAAAAATTGTGTTGAAATGATGTAAAACAATCATGAATTTCTCAGTACTAATGTTGAAATTTAAAGAAAATATTGTAGTATGTATTGTAAAAATTTGTTTAAACTTTAAATGTTCTTGATAAGAAAAGCAGTGGATTGATATTCCTGAAGATGTACGTTAAAATAATTTATTATGGAGTAATGTATTAATACACTCTGTAAATCGAGGAAACAATTTGTGCCCGTAACTGTCCAAGTTTTCAAGTATATTTCTTTGTGTTACACTAAAAGTTAGTATCAGTCTGTGTATTAACTTATGTGTACCATTATTAGGCACTATTTCTTGTTTCATGGAAACTACAGTGTTGCGTTTGCTTTTCTTTTCAGTACAATAAGTTTAATTTTGTATCCTAAAGTAAATTGTATCTATTATTATTGAAAATATTTAAGTGAGAGATTAGACTAATGGGGTACGTAACTGGCTGTTAGAAATGCCTGCAGTGTTGTAACAGCTATAAAGTGTAAACCAATCTTTGTTATAAAAATTACTGTTAAAATTTATTTTCTCTTCTTTTGGTAGTGTGGCACTTTGAAATAGTAGCAAAAATCACTTGACTATTTTGTGTACTTCCTGGGAAATTATAATTCTACCTAACATTGTGAAGTTGCCAAGTAGTGTTGCAGTAGACATTTGTTGACAAAATGCATTATTGTCATGTCAGTTTTCTATAAAG
Organism: Medauroidea extradentata; assembly: GCA_003012365.1. NCBI lineage: Eukaryota > Metazoa > Arthropoda > Insecta > Phasmatodea > Phasmatidae > Medauroidea > Medauroidea extradentata. The sequence continues at coordinate 58,153 of PNEQ01003164.1, read as the reverse complement.
AATGTGGATGTTTGCAAGCAAAAATTTCTGCTGCAAAATTTTTTCACTTCGTTTTTAATTGTTTTCACAATTCTGTAGTGTCCTATTTTGTTATTTTAATTCATGAATTTATTGATGTGTAACTTAGCATGAGGAAAGTAGGAAAAGAACATTTTCAAATGAATAATGTGATTTGCTCAGAAAATACCACATTGCCTCCCTTCAGACTTTAGCTCAATTTCCACACTTTCTGTTGTGGACAAGTGTTCATAGTGATATAATTCTGAAACAATGTAAATTTAAATTTTTTACCTTCAGGACAGATGCTGCATGTTGAAATATTCACATGCATGTTTTTCTTTACACAATTTAATCTATGTATTTATATATATTTTGTGCATGATTTTGTTCTTAGTTGATGCTGACAGAATGAACAAAATTTGTTTACGTGGAATGGAAGCAATAGGCTTAAGTTCAATATTAAGTTCAGTACCTATCTACTGTATAAAGTTATTATAATGTATACAGTTATTTTAGGTTAGGAAGTGAGATTTATAGGTGTAGTTTCCATACACGAGTGGGAGGCAGTGGTATGTGATGTACTTACAACCAAGAATTTTAGTTTCTTGGAAAAGTGGCTACAGCATATTTATAAAATGTGGTGCAGTATATTGTAGCAGGTGGCAACCATTGCTGACTGTGTTTGATTGCCAAGATACTGGAAAAAGTATGTTGACATAGTGCCTAACGAACATTTTAAAATTTTGTTTAAAAATATGTAGTAAGTTTAATTATTTTTGCTTACGTTTTGTCAATGGTTTGATGGCAAAGTATTGCTATTTCGTAAGGTGCAGAATCAAGGAAAAAATTAGATTAATAATAAACTGTTGTTAATATTAAAAGTTCAAAGTGCTGAATGTTGTGTGCTGGGGAAAAATGATTAATGAGGCCTAATTTGACAATGAAAAGATTACGTATCATCTAGTCCATACAGTAGACCATAGTATGACGTATTCAAAGTTTCCTCCTATTTGTTTGGTAAGACTCTTGTCCTAAAAAAACTTACCAGCTGTGAATAACACGCGATTATTGTTATTGATATTGTGTAAACAAAATTCTTTACAAAGGCAATCAATTGAGAGAACTGGTTATAAAGATGAGAGAACCGTTCATCAGCTTTTAATATAATCTCCAAATAAAAGAGACTGTATATATGCAGTTCAGTTGCTGTCAAAATTTATTATAAAAAGTTGCTTCAGTAAATTTTTTTAGTTAAAACATTAATTTTCATATGTATTTTTTTTTTTTTTTGCTGGAATATGTTTTGTGCACTGTTGTATTACTAATATCAGTAATGTAAATAAATACAAGTGTATGTTCTTGCAAAGTTTTGAACTCTCTCTTGAAGGCTTTCTTATTACATTGTGATTTTGCTGAAAAGCAAAATTAAATAAACGTATAGCACAAACAAACAGAATAAGCACATTTTTGCTTTAAAAGGAACACAAGTTTCAGTGTAAATGTTATGTAATGCACTCATTTTATTGTAACTATGTGTTTCTCTAACAGTGAAATTTTAATTTCAAATTTTTACTGAATGTGATTATGTACTTGCTATGTAGCAGTTCTATTAATCAGATTTTCAAATACTTTCTTATATTATTGGAACAGTTAACTTTCATATCATGAATTTCTGGTGTATTTTTGTCCAAGTGTATTCTGTGTATTGCAACACATAATCGTGGGAAGGAAAAAAAAAAACAAATCATTATTTGTAAAAAATTGCCTTCAATAAATTAAAGTGTTACAGTATTGTGTATGTCTCCGTCATTTATAAAACTCCTGCTATTTCGAAATGTGTACAGTGGAACCTCGTTAAGACGAGAACGGGCTATACCGACATTATTTCCCATATTAATTACAAGGTTAGTTAATTTTAATTTGTTTAAAACGAGAGCATTATTTGTTATGTGAACACTATAACGACAAAAAACTGCAGTACGCGAGCTAGCAACATCACGTAAACACACCACGCAGCTTCAACGGTTACCGTAAACGAATGCTGATGCAGTGATTTGCAAGATTGATTGTACACGGCGTCACGTACTCAACTGGTGGTGCGCTCTACACATTAGCTTGAAAACTTGTCGAGAAGTCATAGCAGCAAACATTTTTTCTTCAGCCAGTCAGATCGCGCTACAGTGGTCACATGATCAAACATATGATGCTCTGCCATGCGTTCAGAGTGCCGAGTGCCATGTTGTTCATCCCTGCATGCTTGTGTTATTCAAAATGTGTCTTTATTAAACGAAGATAGTTTAATTTGTCCAGACAGAAAGTTTCCCTGTGCAAAAATTTTACAAGTGGTGACATTTATAAAATGCAGTGTCTACTGTGCTAGTGTCAAGTGAGATTCAAAACAAATGCGTAGTCAACACGGCATCCATAGTGGTCTTTGTTTATTTACGTTTGCATATGTTTTACGTGCAATTATTATTGTGTTAAACTAAGTTTCAGGGTTTTATTATTTCAGACTTTGTGTTATTTTCTTTTTGAATCGTAAAATGGCATTTTGACATGTTTTTAAATTACCATCACTCATAAACAAATAGCCTATATTGCGGGTGTGGTTTTTGCAACTCAAAGGAAATAAATTTTGTGATGTTTTACATGTTTTAGGCCCTAACTGATAATAAATAAGTACCTATTTTATTTGTAAAATTACCAATATTGCATATCAAACAAAAAATTTTTATTTAACGGGAGTGTATGCTGCCTAGATACATATAGTAACATTGGGGATTTATAATGAGACTGTTTAGTGGTAGTAATATTGGTTGAGACAAGAAAATGATATAACGACAATTTTTTTTGCCATTGTCAACTCTCGTCTTAATGAGGTTCCACTGTACAGTGATTGCACCTTTCCTAGTTTTCTAAAGATCTTGCAGCATTTTTACTGTCATGTCCACATATAAATCTATGAGGGAAAACTGTAAACCATAATTAAATCCTAATTTGTCTAGGACTAAGTATGTAAATAAATTTTTATTTGATATTGTCACAGTTGTAAGTACTGTACTACTGTATATATTCATAAAGAATTCAGATGCAATAGCAGATTATTGTTAAACCATCAATGTTCTATAGCATTCAAAAATATATTAGAAAAGCACATGTAAGAACATTTTTAAATGTACACATCCACTTCGTGCTCTTTAAAATATGAAATATGTATTACGTACAGCATTTGGTAAGCCTGTGCTAACCATACTTGACAAAAGAAGTTGAAGGGCAGAAACTCTAGCTTTTACTGGAAAAAAAGTATGTATGTAGTGACAATGTGTTGTACACACTATTTATGAGTAGGCTTGCATTTTCTTTAATACTAATACTTTGGCTGTGCTCACTATTTACTTATTTTACCCTACTGTGCTTTAGTTCAGACCTTTTAGCAGAGCATCTCAGGGTTAGTTATCACTGTAGCATAAGGAACCCGTATGAAAAAAGTATATCTGGGCCAGATCTGTCATCAGGGATAAAGAAATATACACTAATTTATATCTGTCCCAGGTCTGGCCAATTTCAAATATAACTTTTTTTTCATCTGGGAAGCTTTATACAGAAATGAATAATACCCACCCAAATAACTGCGTTAAATTTCTTCTACTTTTTGTTCTTTGTGATGATGTAATTGAATAACTGACGTTCATCCATAAATTTCTTGGTAAAGCAAAACTAGTTTCAGAATTAAACATTTTTGGAGTGCTTACATTTTGATGTGTACATACTATAATATGAATTTTTACTTATTGGTTGTGGAAGTTTATAACTTTGAAAAATTAACAGTTAAGTCTTTCAGCTTGTTAATGAACCTTACTTTACTAAATTGTTAAAGTAAACTTCTAGAAATGTTTGTTACACTGTAAGTTGGGGTTAGGTTCCTGAAGAGCACAATGTAACTAGAAACAGCATAAAATGGGTCAGGTAGGTTCTTCTTGCCACAGGAGCAGTTATTATACTGTATTTAACAATCTTGGAATATTTACTATTAACAAACACTACAGACATACATCATTAAGATTTATGTGTTTATGCATATTTTCATAGCAAAACTTTGAAATGTTATGGTAAACTTATAATTGTGTATTTAAGTAATATGAAACAAAAATGTCATAAGTGATACACAGTGTGCATTTAATAAAAAGCCCTCTTAATACACAAACTGGTTTGGTGCTGCATATATTTTGATTTAGGTTGTTTGTGAATGAAAACAACTGTTTAATGGGGAGGCATTGTGAGAAGAAGAAACAAAAGATATACAATACCTTCACAAACATCAAAAGCTGGTGGGATATGAATCACCATTTTTTTCCAGTCAAGAATGTTAAGAATATAAAAAAGCATTGTTTGATTGAGACCTGATTATGTATTAACGGTTCAAATGCTACACTTGTACTTTAGTAGATGGTAAATAGAATTCACGCTATAATCGCAAATTTTGCATTTTTCTTCTCAGAATTAAAGAAAAAGATAAAAATAAAATAATTCAATATGGCAACTAATACCCTACCATGAGTTGAAATTAGTACATCAACAATGAACAATTAAAAAGCACAACCTGTTATTGTCCGAGTTCATGGGACTGACAAAAAATTTCAATACATAAGGGATTTCAATGGATGTGGTCTTAAAATGATGTAAAATAAATTAATCGGCCCCAGAATGTGTTCCATGGATGCAGGTATTTCAATCCATTAGGTTTCAATACATAGAGAATCCACTGTAGTGAGGACTTGATTGTGTGTTTGAATAGCTTAGTGTTAGTCCTGCTCAAGTCTTTATAATTCTGCGGTAGATAGTTGTATATTTTGACAGCGGAGTTGTAAAATCCTTTCTGATATTGAGAAAGGGAGACTGAGGGAACATGGATATTACCTGTCTGTCTGGTGTTATAGTGGTGAACTGTTTTGTTGGTTTGGAAATTGTGTATATTGTCAGAGATGTAAGGGAGAATCTTATAAATATATTGTCGTGTGGGGGTTAATATTTTCTCAATAGTGAAAAGTTGTTTGTAGGAGTACCTTTTTCTTTGTTATGTAAGATTCTAATAGCTTTTTTCTGAAGCAGGAATATCCTTTTACTTTTGGTTGAAGAACCCCAAAAGGCGATACCATATGACATAACTCAATGAAAGTTAGCAAAATACACTTGTTTAAGTATAGGTTTGGGAAGTAATTTGGACAAATGTCTAAGAGATTAACAAGCTGCACTAAGTTTGCCAGTAATATATTTTATATTATCTTTCCAAGTTAAATGATCATCAATCTGTAGACCCAAGAACTTTGTAGAATTTTCTCTTGATAGATATTGGTCATTGCAGTTTATGAGTACCTCAGAGCAACTTATATTAACATTGAGAAACTCTATGTACAGTAGTTGGTTTTATCTTCATTGAGGACAAGCAAATTTACTGCAAACCAGTCAGCCAGCTTTTGAAATGTTATCTGGGACTTAGCTCTTAATTGCTATTTTGTGGTTGCATTTATTAAAATACTTATGTCGTCTACAAAAAGTATGATGTTAATATCTGACTGAAGGGTTTTTGGTAAATCATTAATGAAAATTAAGAGTAGCAGGGGTCCCAAAAATTGAGCCTTGTGTCACACCACACTTCAAAATCAGCAGAGATGACTTAAAATCCTTCATGGTGGTTTTATCAGACATTCTGCTGCCTGGTTGATAAGTAAGATCTAATCAGCGAGTTGAATTGATATTGATGCCATAGAAATTCAGCTTTTGAATAAGTCATTCATGATTAACACAATCAAATGCTTTTGTTAAATCATAGAATACTACTAATACATTTTTTTTTCTCATTAAGTCTTCTAAGACGTATGATGTCATATTGTATGTCGCATGATAAGTAGATAGACCTTTCCTGAATCCAAACTGAGAGGCTGATAGTATTTTGTGTGATTCAATGTGTGTTTAATTAGTCTTGAAGCTATATTTTTTTCAAATGTTTTTGAGAAGGTAGATAGTAGGGCTATAGGTCTATTGTTTTCGGTTTTCATCCTATCACCTTTCTTGTATATAGGTTTGATTGTAGTCAATTTTAGGCGTTCTGGATTTATTCCACTTGTTAACATAGTGTTGCAGATAAGACATAAATGCTCGCTAATCAGATTGGAGCATTTTTATGAGAAGTGCACTGGATATACCATCAAATCCAGAGGAGTGTTTCGTTTTAAGTGACTTTATTGAAGTGAGAATTTCTTGAGGCATGACTGGTAAACCATTTATGTGCTGTATTGATGCTGGACATGCTTGATTCTGGTAATCATAAACCTTATCCTTGTTAAGTGTGTCAATCATAATGAATCTACTACAGTGGCAAGTATTTGTTAAATTCTTCTGCTATTTCCTGTGGGTTATCTATTTTGGCGTTTTCAGTTACCAAATCTATGGACTTTGTGTTATAGTAATTTTTACTCTGAAATTCTTTCTGTATTATACTCAACAGGTTTTTGCTTTATTGTTATATTTTAGTATTTCTTTGCTTAGGGCCATGCTTTTTGATTTCAATATAACTTTCTGCAATATTTTACAATATTGTTTATATAAGTCTTTAACATCAGGGTTAAATGTTGTTGTGTATAAACAGTGTAGTTCCTTTTTCCTCTTACAAGAGATTCTTATCCCTTTGGTTAACCAATTTTTGCTATTTTTGTCACCAACTGTTACGTATTTGTTAGGAAAATGAGCATCTAATAGTCTAATAAAATTAAAATGAAAGAAATTAAATTTATTATTTACATTTACACAGTGGTTGATGGGACTCCAGTCTTGGGTTGCAAGATCTAAGCGAAAGCTATTTATGGACTCATCAGTTATAGGTCCGATTTTCGTCTTTGTAAGGTTGGGAGTTATTTTTGGTTTAGTAATACATGGAATATAAATTATTTGACTATCGTGATCTGACGAGCCGTTACGATATGGCCACACTTCGACTTCGTCCTTTATACTATTGTCTACACAAAAATCGTCATTGGCTGTACCACAGCAGCTTGTCACTCGGGTAGGAAATTTGACAGTGGAAGAAAGATTGAATGTCATGAGAACAAAAGTTAACTGCATTCTTGCATTGCTGTCATTTAAAAATCAACATTAAAATCTGCACAGAGAACAAGATTTGCTGAAGTGGTGTACAGTTTTACGAGGATATTTTACGTTGTTGAGGAAAACCTCAAAGTTACCATTTGGTGATCTATGTATAGTAACCATAGTAATCTGTAAACTATCTATATTTAAACGACAGGCACAACATTCAGTAGCGTTTTCAATACAAAAGGAGTTATATGAATTGCAGTAAAATTTAGTTTGTTATGTACATATGTACAAACACCACCCATTGGCCGTATAGATCTTCAAAAGTAAGCTCCTAGAGTAAATCCATCAATATTTGCTTCTACAATCTCTGAATTAATTAGGTGATGTTCTGAAAAACATAGTACGCTTACCTCTATTGATAACTCATCACTTACTTCTTTTAAATAAATGACAGTGCCATTACATTCTTTGTGTTGTCCTGTTCTTGTGAAATATGGTAAACATTTCCTTTAAGTAAGGAATTTCTATGGTAGTAAATTTAGTAACAGCTGGACTTATCTTAAGTAATGGATCAAACTGGCAAGCTTTGTCTAGTTGGCAGGTGCGCTGTTCCTGAAGGCGATACTGCTGTTGTAGAGGCTGATGCTACTGTTGAGGTTGTTGATGCTGGTGCTGAAGTTGAAGTTGATACGGTTGTTGAAGTTGGTGCTGCTGATGTAGTTGATGTTGAAGCTGTTGTTGAGCTTCACATTGCTGTTGGGGTTGAGTATATAGAAAAATTTGATACTGTTGCTGAAGTTAGTGCTGGTGGTGAAGTTGGTGCTGCTCGTGGATTAAGTGCTGTTGTTGGCGTTTCAGAGATGTCTTACTTCCCTGGGACTTTTAGATAAAAAATTATTTTTTGAAACAGGATTTTTGCGCAGAATCCACTTGTCAAGAAGCGTAGGTTTAGGACTGTTATTTTCAATTTCTCTTTCAATGCAGACTTTCTTGGCCAGTCATTTTTCTACAAATGTGGGTTTGTTATGGGTGGCTTTTTTGTTTTTACCTGTTGAAACAAGCTTACTGATTCTCAGAGCTATGTGATCTTTTCCCTTGCTGTTCAATTGTTAGCCATGTTTGGTATGCATGCCTCTATCCATCTGACCTGTGTGAACAAAGTTCACATTTGAACATTTCTGGCAGATTTCCTCAATTTTCCTGTTTGTTTTTCTGATAGCCAGATTAACACACGAACTATCTGCTAAATTGTATCTGTGTGGAAGGTTGAAAACTATAACATTCTTGTTTTGGATTTTTTTCAGGTAATCATCAAGTGTCTGTACCATTTCATCACAGTTATTTTTTGCAATGTCATTTGAGCCTCCTATGATGACCAATGAGTCGAAGTTATTTATGCTTTAAGATTCATCCTGCACACAAAGTAACACTTAGTGAAGAGGTACCCCAGGTTTTGTGAAGCTAGTGGCACTAACACTAGTCAGTGTTTGATGATCGTTCAGCAATGCCTCTAGCATGACTATCGCCCAAAACCATAACACTACTGCATCCTTTACTACTTTTTTGAGTCACGTTAGGTTTGCTTCTCATTCTGGCACTGTGAGTTGTTCTCTGCATTGTTTTCGTTTTCCTAGGTCCACTTGGTTGAGATATAAAAAGAAGCTTTATTTCATTTTCAAGTGATGTGAACCGGTTTCTGCAAGGAACTGTGAAACTTGGCTTAATTGTGTTTGCTGTTACTGGCGATGTTTGTTTTTTTATCACCTTGAACCACTCTGCTACACAACTGAGAGGCTCATTTTTTTACAGTCCTATAAGTCTTTATACAAGAGCCTAATGATGTCTTCCAAACTGTTGATTTTCTCCTTGAGTTTACTGATATGGTCTTCTTACTTCTTAGCTATGGCCATTTTCTTTTCATCTCTTCTGGTATCATCGCTATCAATGAAGCCATTTTTACACATTATGCATAAGCATAACCATTCACTTTCACTGTTCACTATGTTTTCAAGCACATTTGCACTGCGAAAATGGAACACAAATCACACCAAATGTCATTTTTCACTACCCTCTTACACTTTTTACATTTATCATCTTGTTTGAATATAGTTTTCTTACCGTCTGCAACAACGACTTTCTCAACAGCCGCCATCTTCATAGCAATCACTGTGCATTAAATTTCTCATTTTGCATGATAAATGAACTGTCGGCAACAAAATATTAAATTACAGTAAAACTTTTAATGTAACATTGATAATGCAAGATCACTGAATACATTAACCATTATGCACGGAATAGTAAATAAAATATGTTACTCTGGAATAATAATCAGTCATTTTAGATACGCCATTTATTTTTAATCACATTGGAGATATTCCAGTTCCTTTACTGCACACAAAAGCCTGTCAAGGAGTAAAGATGGGGAAAATGAGTTTTATATGAATCGACAACTCGAATAGGATGGTCTATTGTGATTTTTATTTCAGTTAGATACATACAGACGTATAAGATAGGGCTTCAAGACATCTTGAAATTCTTTTAAGGTGGTGAAAAGACATTAAATGTGTTTTGATTATTCTTCCATATCTATTGAACCAGTCAAGATATCGAAGAGCTGTTTACTTCAGAATGATGTATGTGTAAAGACTCAGCATATTCTTTCAGGTTATTTTTCAATTTGACTCCAAAGAGGTAAAAAAGGGTAGAATGTGATTTCAATTTGTGATCAATACATTTTGATCCTATTGAACTTTTAGATATCAACACAATTTTTGCTTAAGATTAATGTTTACTTAAATATCTGAAATGTGGTTTAATAATTATTCAAACTTTAGACACCTAAGGGGATGAAAAATAATGTCATGATGAAAGGTGCTTTTAATTCATCATCTACAGATCTTGAACCCAACGGGCTATCTTCACGGTTTACGCTTAAATATGATTCCCATTCAATAACCTTAACTGCCTATATAAAGTTGGTTTTTGCTTTATGATAATGAATATGTAAATGCCCATAAACAGATTTCAGACCTTTACTAAATTCAAACTCTCAGAGCTATTAAATGAACTGTCAATTTAGCTTTAACTCATTGGGTTATCATATTTTTCACCTCAATTAGATAGTTACACAAATGTTGAACATGTGTTGTAAGATTTTGCGAAATTTGATTACTAAAAGGTGTAAAAAGGTGTAAAATTTGTTTTCCGTTAGCCCACAATATCTACCTAACCATTTGAGATATTGAGATATTATTTTTTGATTCAGAATGGTGCATAGATAAATAAGAAAAATAATTATTTAAGTTTTTATATTGATTAAAAAACTCAATATCTCGGGGGGGGGGGTGTATTCATTGTAAACCTTTCAATGCAGACAATCCGAAAAAGTAAGTATGGCCTCTGAGAAATAGTTTATGAGGAAGTTAATGTTCTGCAAACAATATTGTTGTATATTCCTGTACAACCTCTGTGTGTGCCCAGTGACTGAATATTTTATTTCTTTTTTAATGAATTTCCAACATTATATATTGAGGCCACAGTCATCAGTGGTTGTGCTTCAGGTAAGTCAGTCATCATTACACTGTACTCTTTAATGTTTAAAGTCAGTTTTGCTAAGTTTGTAAATTACGGCCCGTGCCAGTCATGAAGTGACAGGGATAAACAGACTTATGACTTTTTCACATGAACAGCTATAGCTACTTAGCCTGCTGCAGAACAAGCTCAACCTCCAGCTTGGTAATCCTAACATCTTGGTGGCGTACAAAGAGGTCCTTCAAGCGAAGTAAATATTTGTTAACAACGAGCAATACACGCTGGAAATGCCACATCGGACTGCTAGCCTATATTAAAAAATGTATGTTTTTTGGTTCGTATTCTGTGCGTTCCTTTACCATTTATTCAACTGTGATGATATTTTGGGGGAATTGGGAGGGCAAATCAAGGTAGAGGGGCAAAACAGCGTACCCAAAAAATTAGTGAAAAAATTTACTTTCTTGAGTTGTATGTGCACCTGCGAAAGTATGTAGCAGTTTTTTTTTTTTTTGGGAAGCAGGGAGACAAAACTGCATGCAGAGGTAGAATGGGATACCTAAAAAATTTTCATGGAAAAAAACTTTGGCAATTTGGGCACCTGCAATGGTATTTCCCAAAAATATTATAATTGTATAAGGTAGTTGTGCGTAGGGGGTGCAAAACGACGTACACAAAATGATTTAATGATGAGAACTTTGCAGGTGTACGTGGGCCTGTGAAGGTTTTTATACCATAGAAATTATTCTTTGGAAGGGGGAGGGGATGAAAAACAGGGTATGGAGTCAGAATGGGTTACCCAAAAAAATTAGTGAAACAATTTTCCATTTCAAAATATTTCTTAAACGTTTAGCCCATTTCATAACTTTTTTGTTTCAGAAATACTTTCTCATATAATTGAAAATCCAGCGTATTGAACTACCGGTACCTGTTGGTTATTCATAAGAAAATAAAGTATGATAATGCTACGTGATATAAATATGCAGATTCATATAAAGCAGTTAGCTTAGAGGGGTTAAAGAAATGGCATGCCTAATAAAAATAAAGATTTTGAGATTAGTTTAAATTCTAAACACATTAAATAGTAAACAAATAAACCAGTACAGATGGATATACATAATAAATAAAGTAGAACCACACCTCTACCCCACAAGATGTTTAGTGTGCAGTGTTTTCTTATTATGTATGCTTGACATCATAACATATACACATTATGTTGTGGTGAGAGATACCAAGAGCAGCTATTTGTCTGCTTGTTACAGTATTGTCGTTGCCAGATTTGAATATTATATCAAACCCTGACGTTGGATGTGAAGTGAATATGTTGGAAACAGATTGCATAACACAAGATTACAGGAACTTAACATATCATGCAATCTTTGACTGTCACTTGACTCACTTTTAAAATCAGTATTAAAATCTCGTATTACAATTACATTTTCAAAGAGATATCTAAGTGCCATTAGATCTGTCTGAAAACTTAAAATATCAATCATTTTTGGATGTTTATACGCAATCGACAGCAAGACTTTGACCAATGAGAGAGCCACTTCTACAAACAGGTATTCGCCAGACGCACTATAAGGAGAAGGAAAAAATTATATATTTTAGCTCTAATATAATTTCTGACTTAAACTGATATATGTATATGCCTCCACAGGCGTTAACTATTACCTATGGTAAAATCTATACACTTTGATTGTTGTGTATGCATTTTTGTTTCTGTTAAAATGTGGCAGGAAAATATATTTTAACTGAAAGGAAAAATAACTAAGATTTCAAAAGTACTCATATTATCCCGAATTACCTAAACAATTGATCTAATTGGTGTTTGTGGGCCGCTAAACTTTGACTATTCTCAAGAATCATTTTCAGTTTGGCAATTTAGTAGTCCTGCAAGCAGCTAAGCTGTAAGGGGGTTCTTCACATTTGACAGTGGGGAGAGCGAGGGAGAGGGAAGACTGTCATTGTCGCTTGTGGTTGCCCAGCACAGTTCCTGGAACAAGTGAGCGACTGGACTCAGGGGTACCAACTGTGTTTCTAACGGGAGAGATCTGACGATAGAAAGAAAAACAGTGTCGTTTAGTACTCAACATCTGAGGAATAGAGAACTGATGACACATAATGTCACCCAGTAACATATAAACTGGTTTTAAAAAAAAATATTACATTACAAAACGCAAATAAAATGCACTACTTAATATAATCTAATCTAATAACACTAGCTACATTTTTATTTGATGATGCCATAGAAATAACTTCTGGTTTTAGCAGAAAATCCTGACTCTGCTGTTAATTCAGTTGTTTCACTTTCGTGTTGATTGAAATATTCTCTCTGTTTCCATTTCTGGTAAGTGCGATCAGTGTCTGTATTCTGAAAGTTATTATTAAGTTTATTGTTAATAATGTTGAGCTCGAGTCTGTGGTGCTTTCACTGGTACTTTCTTTCAATACGTGCACGAGTTTCTCTGGCTGTACTGCTCCAGTTTGTCAACTCGGTCACATTCCATACTTAGTCTCCTTGACAGCCTGCAGCTTTTGACGCAGTCATTTCATTTCTTCCTTGAAATTGCTGGTAAATTCAGCAAGATTATTGCTGGGTTTTCCAGAATAGTGTTACGCACATCAATATCACTGAATACGTGCTGGCCAAGGTCTCGAAAGCACCAGTCTGTTTCTCACAGCTGCTAGAAAACTTGTTTCTTTAGGCTGTCGAGCTTCTTGCCAAAGTATTAAGCCGTCTTGACTTGGGATGCGGAAAATTAACTTATATTAACACAAATCTAGACACATAGATAACAGTTATAAAAACATATATTCATAGGAAATATGTTCGACTACACTGTTATAACATTATTAATATTTCAGACTGTGTTGTTCACAGTTAAAAATCTGGAATATCAGGAGCTCTTAGTTAAGCTGCCATGACATGTTTTTTTCAGTTTGTAATATTTAGCGTGGTTGACTGAAATAATAGAGTAAGCGTATCATAGTTACATTTTAACTAATTTCACACACACTCTCAGTGCACACTACAATTTACAAAAGTGTACATTTTTAAATTGGTAAAGATGATATAGACCATGTTTAGAGAAGACTGAAAGTATAGCTTTGAAAAAACTTTGTTTTACCTTGAACCTGCTGTTTGAAGGAAAGTGTGTATGTTTTCAGTAAATAATACATCCTCATGAGCCCTGGAAGGGCCCTTGTTTCAAGGGTCTTCTGTAACTAGTATGATAAACTAGTATAGATTTTAATTCTACTTTTTCTATAAATTTTGTGAAAGATTGCATTGAATTATTCTGCCAGTTTAATCTCAAATACATATGTACTTACTGTAAAGCCTCTCTGTTACGACCTCTTGCGATTCCAAAAAAATTGAGTTTTAATAGGCCTGATTTTGACCCACTACTAACACCTCTACACACCCAAACTTACAATTTTTTTTGTGTGAAATACATGTTCAGTGGCCTCTAGTGCATAGAAAAATAAACTTTTAAATTAAATATAAATATAATTTAATAGCTGAATGTCTCCTGAAAAATTTTATAACCAGAAAGGATATTTTCAACCACCCTTTGCCATAAAAAAATTACTAAACACAGCGTGACTTGCGTATACACTAGGTATGTATGGTTAGATTAAGTTATTATTAAAGGGATCTTACACAGGTGTACGCTCGCATAAGATGTGGGTTAATGACTCATGCCAAACCAGACAAACTGTAGTCGAGCTTAGTGTGTCCCAACAGATTTAGGACAAGCAGAAAGAAAGGAAAGCGGAGAGAGAGAACTCTGTCCATGAGTTACCAAGAAATCACAATGAAATGGCTGCCTCTCATGTATGGATATTTCAGTGCTACAAGGGAAATTAATGAGCTGAGTCAGTGTGTACTGGCTGGCACTGACAGCTGAGAAAGGGAGGTATGTATTTTTTAGATATTAGAGCACTCATCAAGAACAATGTGTTGGGGAAAATGACCAAAAATCGCAACAAATATATTTTTGCAAATTTTTTTATCTGAATTTTTTACAGTTTCTCGAGACTGATTTGTAATAGATAAGTTGTCATAATAAATGGGGTTGTAATAGAGGTATTTTACTGTATAAAATTACAATCAGAGAGCAAAATTAAGCTATGGTCACTGATGTGTAATACTGTACATATTAGACACAAATTTATTCCATTAAATATTTACATCCTATCTGTAATATAAACAAATGATTCTGATAACTTTTTTTACACTCTCCTGATGTTCTCCAGATTTGCGACTGTAGGAACCTACATACTGTCACACAGCATAAAAGTGTGATTATCTAAGCAATTTCTTGTGTTGCATTGAATTATTTTTGTTCATTTTGTTAACTGTAGATGAATAGTATGATAGTTGATGGCTAAGGATTAAATATTTAGCAACCTACTGAACTGTGCTGTCAACAAGTGACTAGTACATAAAAAGTGGTTTAGTTTGTGCAAAAAATGAAAGAAATCTGACCAGGACTGTAGTCTGTACGCATAATAATTAGAGACTCCGTTGTTTACAACTGTCCCCATGCAAACACATCTCTTTCTGCTGAAGTTATGTCTTCAAAATACTGTTAGATTGTGCTCTTTTGTTTTGTCATAAGTCAAAGAAGTAACAGTAACTGTACGTTGTGGACATTTTGAGCCATATTGCTTTTTTGTGCATGTTTAAAAACTGTAAAGTGGATTGTTGTTACAGCCTTGTGACTAGTGAATGTGTGCTCCAACTCCAAGTTTAATTTTTTTTTCTGCATAGTGTGATTGTATTCAACCTAGAAACTTTGTTACTTCTGCAAAGTCTGTTTAGAAAGGTGTGTAATTTGTGTTTTTACTGGCAGGCTGTATTGGTATTTATGCTGTAGTAGACAACTATTTGGTCTGGTGGAGGGAGGAGTAGGCAGACCTGTTGCTGGTTTCAGGTGATCCACTCACCCCAACTACATAACACTGCTATCTTTTTCAATGGATTTTTGCCATTTTTTTTTTTTTTTGCATCTTGCTAAGTAACCTTAAACTAATTTCTTACAATTTTGATTAAGATTTCTCAATTGTTTTGTAAAGTTTTTTGGACTCCTGAGAACAGCCTCATAAAATTGCTGTTCTTGTAAAATCTGCTACTCATAAAATCAGGACCCTAGTACTATTGTTAAAAATTAATAAAAACGGAGGTGCAACAATTAGATTTAGATCTAGAAAATATCAGTGCCATATTGTTTAAAAAAGTTTATTTAAACCTCTTAAAATGAAACTTTTGGCAAAGAATGGGTAAAGCTAAAATGGTAGGGACAGATTTCTCTTGAAAAACAGAGTATCGATGTAAGGGAAATTACTTCTTAAAAGAAGGTGATTTAAGACTTAGTGCCAGATTGTGGTCAGGCGTTCAGTACTTGTTAGGTTTATGTAGAACTCATTTCTGCTTTTCATTTTCTCTCTCTCCACTCTCTCTCTCTCTCCCTCTCTCTCTCCCTCTCTCTCTCCCTCTCTCTCCCTCTCTCTCTCCCTCTCTCTCCTTCTCTTCACTAAGTATTCTGAGGAGTCACAGATCTATTAATTTTATTTTTGCAAAAATAATGCACTGTGCAGTATTTTCAGGTATGGGTTTTTTTACGTACAGTACTACTACATAGTTTTTTTTCTCTTGCTGAAAAGTTTTCCAGAAGTTTGATTTTGACATTAAAAACATTTCAATAATATTATAAAGTTTTACTGGTACAAATATTAGAAATTTTTCTGGAATTTTGGGACTCTTAAGAGGAATGGAGCACCAAAACAGTGAATTTTCACAATTTTCATCAAAAGATTTTCTTCTCACCTACTATAGAAAATCAAGGCTCGAAAATCTGTAGATGATACTTCTGTACACCACATTACATTTTAAAATAATCACAGACTTTATTATTTTTGGAGCACTGAGGGCAGATAGGAAGGCAAATGTTTTTTCCTATTTGCACTCAGTGCTCATAAGATAAGAAAATAAGTGACTGTAATAATGCAATAAGGTGTACAAAAGTATCATCTATGGATTGTTGAGCCTTGATTTTCAATAATAAGTGAGAAAAAAATGATGAAAATTATGAGAATTCACTGGTTTGGTACTCCAGCCCGCTTAATAGTTTTGCTGTATTTGGTTTCTGTAGCCTTTTCCTCATATAATTTTTATAAAATCTTTCTTACATAGTTTTGTTAAACTTCCCTTATTCACCATACATTCCCAGCGAAGATGCAGTGGCGAACTTAAATACTACTGTGTATCAGTTATATTCTACAAAGGTTTGAAGCAGATCTTAGTGTTGTGCCGTTAGTGGATTGTATAGGTAAAGAAAATGGTTTTATACCCACGTAGAAAAACTTTGTAAGCATGAACTACTTATTTGTTTTAAATTGATAAGTATATATCACGCAAAAGTAACATCCAGTTTCATCATTTCTGTGTACGAACAGCTAGCCTGTATTTGCATTACGTTGTTAAATAGTTTTACAGTTTATTTGCCTTCAAAAATTCAGCCATACGCATATAATTTTTAATGAATTTCAAGTACAGGAATGGCTTTCCACTCTTCTGCTGTAAGTTCAAGAAAGTCTTCAGGATCACTATGAGAAATACATATTTATATACTAATTCTCACTTACTGCATTCTGTGGGACACAAATTGTTTCTGCATTTTTATTTAGGCATTTAATTAAAGTATTAGGTTTTGAACATTATTGTTGAATAACTGTAATATATATGAGATAATTAACTGAAAAATACCACTATATGTTGTGAAATCAATAGCAGGAGATGAAAGCATAATGATTCGTAGCAAAATTAACAGTCAAAAAATAATACTGTTAAGTTTTAATGCAGGAACTTTTCCACAGGTTTTTACTGAGCATATTTATTTTAATTGAACACAAAATATTTGTGTAGTCAAAAGTGTAAAATAAAACAATGTTATAGCATTTTTAATTTATTGGTGACCAAGAATATGTTAACATTTCACAGGATGTGAGTACCTCGAAGTATTTCTTTGTATCAGTAACAGATGTTTTAAAATATGACAAATAGAACAAAGGTACATCTACTACTTGCAAGTCTACTAATGTCATAACTTTTAAAAATATTTTGTTACAGGAATATGTACACACACAGCCTTTACACATTTTATTTTTCTTGTTTGCCATTTAGGACATAAAATGTCAAATTTTATGTAATGGTGGAAAAAAAGAACTTTTGTGGTCAAGTACCACGTTTGTACATAGTACTGTTCTACATACAGCATTTCTGATCTTTTTTTACGTGTTAAGCACTTACAGTAGTATGATATCAGCAAGTTGCTGTGAGGCTTACGAGAAGGACTGGTGGCAAGTACAGACAACTGCTCACAACAGTAGCGCAGGGTACCGCCGGGTGATGTAGTCATACTTGTGATAGTGGTAGTAGTTGTTGATGGCACGGATCTGGTGCAGCAGCTCCCAATCCTTGATTCGCTGGTACGGAGCCTCGTAATACTTGGTGGGCTGCGTGTAGCCGCGCAGTGCCCTCTCGGCCCACGTCTGGGGCCTCGGCAGTTCCCGGGTCAGCCCGCGCGTCCTCTTGTCCAGGTAGTCGATGACGTCATCGTAGTAATTGTAGCGGTAGTCGTGCAAGTACTTGTACTGCAGGTGGGTGGGTCTGGTCCAGTAGCGGAAGTAGATGGGCTTCTCCGGGTCATGGTGGCGCTTCACCGGTAGCTCCGGAAGTACCTGTGATAAGTCTTCACCTCCTGCAGGCACCTCTGCTCCCGGGGCAGCCCCTTCGAGGGAAGGGTTTTCTTCTGGCATTTCAGTTTCTGCAATCAATCATGTTCATAATGAGGAGGGGGGTGAGTTGTGCAGCTGTGGATAGAAAAGTTTAAAACAGTTAAGACCTCATAGCAGGGGTGTGTGCAAGCTGAGGGTTTTGGGAATCAAACCGCTCCGCTGGGGCTGCAAAAATTTAATTGTTGTTATATAAATCAGTATTCTAAAGAAATTAAAATTAAATTCACAGTAATTATTGAATAATTTTGTGTAAAATATACATACTGAACTTAACAAAAATGTAATCATTTTTGTGAGATTGTAGGGGGTATTAATTTTTTTTACTATCAGAAAATCCCTCCCGTGTAATAGTAATACTGAAACACTGTAAAATGGGGTGAATAGGAACAATATTAGAAAAATATTCCTACCTTAGAGCTATATCTTAAATAAAATTGTATTCAAATAAAACAACTCTTAGTAAACATTATTAACTTGCCAATCTAAAAAGAAAACTATGTTTTAAACCAGTCTATTTGAACCTTTTATTATAATTATGTCCCTACTAACCCCATTTTACAGCACTTAAGATTGGTGTCTATATTTGAGTCGTGCAGGAGGACTGTGAGTAGATTTCAGACATGTTGCTGGTACTGTTTTAGACTTATACATGGGAAGAGATAGTTTTGTCAGGTTTAAGGTGTTAATTTCTTTTGACCAGCTGAATGTGGACTGTAAAAATGAACATGAAAAACAATATTTTTCCATGTTTCTACTAATTAGGAGACATGTTCGTGGATAGTTTCAAATGTATATTTGGTGATTTTAGAAAATAATGTTTTCACGGTTTTAATATATTTTTGACATATGTTAAATATTCACAGAACTATGATTGCATTAGATATGATCTACAGCAACAAATTTAGCAAATAGTCGTCAGGTTTAAATCATTACTCTTTTAGTTGCTGAAGAACAGCCACTGCATTTGTTTTGGCTGTGATTAAATGGTCAAGTGAAAATCTTTGGTTATTGTGGGAAATTCATCCTTAAGAATTATGTTTTACCGTTTTATGTGACATTGATGCCTCAGCATGTAGGTAAAACACCAAAAGTACGCAGTTTTCATGAGCAGACCTGTTATGGTGAATATGTCGTCTACTGCATGATGCAGATTATTATCCATTCCCACTCTTTATGGTTGATTTTCATTTTGACTGATACTGTATGCTAGAGTAAATAGTCTTTTGTCCTGGCATAATTCAGTTTGTGTATTTTAAAATTTTAGCAAGAAATAAACATAACATGCAAATGCAGAACTAGTAGTTTCCTTCTTCATAATTATAAGCACGTTTTCAGAGCAAATTGAAGGGTCGGCAGCAATAATTTGTGAACATTATTTTCCATCTCATGAAAACATAAAATGATTTGAAGCTATGGAAATAGGTAACTATAACAAAAATTGAAGTTGTCATGCCTTAGTAAATACTAACTGCTTTATATATATATATTTTTTAAACCATTTTATCAGTATTACTAAAATTTGTATTTTTAATGTGTGCACATGTTTGTTGTGTCTTTCATGTAATTAGGTTACAGCAAACGAGCAAGAACATGGGCTAGCTCTACGTATGTTCTATCATGCTGTCATAAAACTTTTTTGAGGCCAGCAAGTGTAGTTAAGGAGGGATTCTTATAAGTCACCTTCAGCATGGGTTGGGCACGCCATTCAAGTTTGCTGAACCTATGTCATAACTTTATGCAGCTGTAAAATTTTAGTGTCAAGACCAATATCTGATTTTTTTATAGTATGTACAAGTCGTAACAAACCATGTTTACGAAAGTATTTGAATGTTACTACTATTGCATTGTGGTTTGCAAGCATTTTGGTTTGACTATGCATTATGGGTAGAGGCACGAGTATTTTGCATATTCATTTGGTAACACCCTAGACTTCTTAGTTCTATATGTGTACCGGCTGAAGCCGAATATACATAGGCTTCTAACAGTACAAACGTGTAGCATGTGTTATCCCCACTTCTTGTTTCCTTATTTATAACTGGCTTGCAGTCGTCAAATGTTTGTTACAATCGCTCTCGTTTGATCACAAGAAGAGTGAAGTATACGTTATTGACGTTCAATCTTACCTAGAATCAATACACGAAATAATCATGCCTCTAATTATGGGTGTTAAAAGAAAATAATGGATAGCATAGTCAAGGGCTGTGTCCCGAGCTGCAGTGGTACAACTGCAACGTGACATTATTTTCCAGTTTGTGTAGAAGATGTGTACAATGTGTGGATAACCAGAATTCACGATGATTAACTAGAATGACAAATAATGTGCGTACTATGTGGCAGACAGTTTTTGCCTGTAGCAGGGCTCGAAAGTGTTGAAACATGATTCTGTTCCAATAGTTAGTGTGACAGGTAGGATATTTATGGTTTTATTTATTTCATTTGGAAAATGTTAAGATTTGAAAGTTGAATGCAGTTTACAATATCAAATCACTATGTAGTTCAATGTATCTCTGTGTTCTTCATAATTTTGTTAATATTGATACAGTTCATTGTGAAGGTTATGTATGCCCGTGTGTTCGGACTTAGTATTTATGTATATAGCCTATGCGTAAGTTTAATGTACAGTTTTATGTAAAGGTGCCCTTCTACAGACTTGTTTGCGTGAGCTCTGGCTGTCCATGGTTGCTGTTAGTCCTTTGTGTGCACATGATTGTGTTTTAGTCCTTTGCATGCACGTGTTTGCACTTGCGCCATTGTTTTCTGTGTCTCTCGTGATTAGGCTCCTTTCTCCATGTTCAGAAAATTATCTCTATACTACATATTTTGGCAATCCATTGTTCATCGGTCACATTATATAGTTTGAATTGTATTAGTTATTTATTTAGCTCAAGTTTTGCCTCATGGTTGTGTCACATTTGGTTGCAAACATTATTGGTTTGTAACTTAACCTTTTCGTATTACGCTAATCAAACAGGTCTACTGTAGGTTTTTTGCATGATAACTTTGCAAGGCTTTTGTCACTAAGTTTGTTTCTAGTGTCTGGTGCTCTGTTGTTTTTTGTTTATTTGGGTTTGAGTTGTCGTTCTTTGTTGTCATGTCAAAAATGGCTGAAGCAAAAGAAGCCTTGTTATGGCTACATCTGGCAGAGAGTCGCCTTAAGCGTGCCCATGATCTGGCTCTGGTCATTATGAAGGAGCCATATAAACGCTATTTGTTTCTTACCATCACCTGTGATCTGTCAAAGGTAAGAGATAATTTTGATACCGATTAGTTGCCAGATGTGGACACTCAGGAACATGCTGGGAGCCTGGCAGAATTCGAAGTGAAGTATTTCATGGGGATGGTAGCTACCCTCACAGAAGAGTCAAAAGGCCAGGTTTTAGCCACTTTTAGTACTAAGACCCACCAATCTATGGTAGCCTTACCCAAGATAACTTTACCTAACTGTGATGGGGACTGCAGGCAATGGCCTAATTTTTGTAACTTGTTCACCACTTTGGTATCTGATAATGCTGATGTGTCAGCAGTTGAGAAACTGGCATATTTGAGGGGTGCACTTAAGGGGAAGGCTCATTTGTATGATCCAGGCATTAACCACCACCATGTCTGAGGCTAGCTTTAAGGTTGCTTGGGATCTGCTGGTGGAAAGGTATGAGAAGAAGCAACTAATTTGTAATGTTCATTTAGATGCATTACTTCATGCTCCATGAGCATCATCCAACACACCCACTTCATTGGGTCGGTTGCTGTGCATCACTAGAGAAAATGTTTCTGCACTTAAGGCTCTTGATGTTCCGGAAGAGCAATGGGACTTAATGTTGCTTCCAATCCTGTGCAAGTGTTTAGATGCCCAACTCCAGACACAGTGGGAGCTTACACTTGGTCTTGTGTTACCCACTCTGGTAGAGTTCGTCTCCTTCCTTGATAAACATTGTCGTGCCCATGAGACAGTGAGTTCGGCAGCCAACAAAAATTTTGGGATTTACTTTGCGAAACCCAAACCTCCACTTGCAAGTGCCCCTTTGGAGACAGCCTCGTAATGAGTCCCACAAGCAGTCATCCAAGTGTTTGGTGAGTTCAAACCAAGTCAAATGTTGTATGTGTGAGGGCGCACATGAAGTGTTCAGTTGCTCGGACTTTGGTGACCGAACTCCTAGGCAATGGTATTCAATTGTTAAGGAATGCAAGTTGAGTTTAAATTGCCTTTCTCAGTCACACCCATTCAAGGGTTGTCCGTCATTATCATGTCATCACTGTGGTGCTCACCACCACACATTACTCTATTGTTAATCGGACACATCGGAGAAGGATAGTCCATTATTGCAGCCATAATCTGGCTCTTCTCATTCCACAGACACTCATCCTGCTCTCTCTCTGGCTGCTGTTATTACAGTATTGTCCACTGCTCAGGTATATGTAATAGATCCCAAGGGTACACCTCATGTTGCTAGAGCCTTCCTGGTCGCAGTCAGCCAGGCTAGCTTCATGTCGAAGCACTGCTACCAAAGGCTCGGGTTGGTTCGTAAGAAGACGCATCTTTCCATACACAGGTAATCGAATGCAACTGTCAATGTGGCAAGATCATTTGCTTCTGTCATTTTGACCACTTGTGGAACACCTGACATGCAGTTTGCGCTTAATGTGTTTGTCATCCCACACATTAAAAGTATGCTTCCAGATGTTCAGGTTGTACAGTGAGGTGCGCCATTCTGTGGCTCACTTGAAACTAGCTGATCCCGAATTTGATGTTCCCTGTTCTGTTGACTTTGTCATAGGGGTTGATCTTGTACCTCATTTCCTGACAGGAGGTAAAAATCACAGGTTCTCGACTCAATATTTGGATGGATCTTGATGAACAAGGTAGAAGCTGAATCCCCCTGCATTGTCTTCAACCTCCTATTGTATTTATTTATTGACAATGAGCCCCCTGTAAGAAGTCGTGAGGCGGTTTTGGGAGATTGAGAAGTTCTCACCAGCAAAACAGTGTGAAAATCTTTTTTTAGAGACTCACAGTCGTGAGGCTACTGGTAGGTATATTATGTCGCTTACTTTTCGTGTGTTGGTACCGGATCTAGTTACATCTCGGCCACAGGCAGTGAATCGGCTGTTTCACCTGGAGTGGCAGTTTGTAAAGGACCTGACACTTAAACAGAGGTATTCAGACTTCATGAGGGATTACCTTGCAAAGCGGAATATGGAAAAGCTGCTTGTGTCAGAACTGTCATCCTCACCTTCCTACTACATTCCACACCATTGTGTAACTAAACCAGAGAGCACAACAACCAAGCTTCGTGATGTGTTTGATGCTCCCTTTAAGAGCTCGACAGGAGTCTCTCTCAATGATACCCTGCTGACACAACCCAGGTTGCAGCTGGAGATTATTGATGTTTTATTAAAAGTCACGCTGCACGTGATGTTCACAGCCGACATTAAGCAGATGTATCGGCAGGTAGCAGTATGTTGCAGTCATCAGGATCTTCAGCACATTGTTTGGTGTTTCAATAACAGTGATGTGGTGGAAGATTATCGCTTGAAGACTGTGACTTAAGTTTCTCCTCTGCTTTGTACTTGACACTTCGTACTTTGCAGCAGTTACCTGAGGATGAGCGGGAGAAATTTCCTACTGCACATAAAATGTTGAAGTCTGACATCTATGTTGATGACATGGTCACTGGCCCGAGTCTGGCATTGGCACTTTGAAGGGAGTTGTTTTTACTACTGGTTGCTGATGGATTCAAATTGCAAAAATTTGTCAGCAGTCATCCTGCCTTACTTGAATGGCTCCCAGAGGAAGATGTAGAAGCTCCAGAAACCCTGTTGTTGGATCAAGACAGGTCGTCAATGTGCTACTTATGTCTTCTTAACGTACAGAACGAAGTCCCCACACATTTGGTTGCAGGCAAATCAAAGGTGTCTCCAGTCAAGGTCCAGTCCCACCCACGGTTGGAGATTTTTGGGACGTTGTTGTTGGCGCGGCTGCTTCATCATCTGGTAGAATTGTTTACCCCTGTTATTACTTTGTCATCCACCAATGCTTGGACAGATTCATAAATAGTTCTCTGTTGGATAAATCTACTGAAGACCTTTGCCCGTATCTTCAGAGTCAAATCCTGCTGATTGTGCTTCTCGTGGTTTGTAGTTCTCTCAGCTAGTTGATCATCCCCTGTGGTGGAATGGTCCTGCATAGTTACGTGAACTGTCTCATCAGTGGCCTTCCAGCTCTGAAGCTGTGACTGATGACCGAACTCTGCTAGAAAACAAGGTTGAAGTGCTGGGAACATTTGTGTCTTCTGACCATTTTGATAGGCTGCTTTCTTGTTTTAGCAGCTTGACAAAGATTTTAAGGGTAATATCGTTAGTGCTGTGTTTCATCCAAAATAGCCGAAACCCTTGTGCAACTCGTCTAACTGGTCTCTTGGCTCCCAACGAGTTAGACAAGTACCTTGATATTTTTATTTTGAATATACAGTCTGTTGAATTCAAGAATGAACTAACATCGTTACGAAATGCTTGGGCCCCCTGTTCAAAAAACTTGTTCCCTATCTTGATTCTGCTGGTCTGTTAAGGGTAGGCGGTAGACTCCAGCATTTTGACCTCCCTTTCACTCATAAGCTTCCAGTACTGCTCCCAAATTCCCATGTGTCGACTGACCTCATTATTATTCACTATCGTGAAAGGAATCGGTGCCCTGGTGTTCACACTCTAAGAGGTCTGTTGAGGGAGAAATATTAGATCCTGTCTGATAAGCAGTCAGTGTCAGGCGGAAACGGTGCCAGTGTGTATACTGTTGAAGAGTAAGGCCATAATCCTGCATGCCACTCATGGGTAATGTGCCTGCCATTAGAGTTCAACAAGTGAAGCACTTTGCTAGGGCAGGGGTGGATTATGCAGGACCTATTCAGATAAAGGCCAGTAGGATCCGTAAATCCCCTTTGTTGACGACCTATTTGTGTATTTTTGTTTGCTGTGCCACCAAGGCAATGCATGTGAAAGTAGCCTCGGATTTGTCCACTGATGTCTTCTTAGCTGCCTACAAACAGGCAGAGGAAGGTCATCACACATCTACAGTGACTGTGAGACGAACTTCGTTGGTGCCTACAACTATCTTAAGGAACTCCAACAGCTCCTTGCATCGTCTACTCACCAGAAAAGAGATATCGAGACTTTTTTTCCCTTTCGAAGTAACTTGGCATTTTAACCCCCCCTTCCCAAATCCCTGCTGCTCCTCACTTTGGTGGCTTGTGGTAAGCCTACATAGGCCCAATGACTGTTGCGCTAACCCCAGGACATTTCCTAACTCTTGAGCCCCTTGTCGCTGTACCTAAACCCAATCTCAGGTAACGTCGACAAGATTGGGTTCAGGTACAGTCATACGGAGTATCTTCGTGCCTTCCAGTAACGCTCAAAATGGCTGGAGCCTGGCTCAAGTGATACTCCTAACCAGCTTGTAGTCATCAAGGATGACAGACTACTTCCACTACAGTGGCGTCTTGCCCGTGTGGAGGAACTCCATCCAGGAGGTGATAGCATTGCACGAGTCACTACAGTGCGCATTGCCAAAGGAACTTTCAAACGCCCGATGGTGAAATTGTGTGCCCTACCTGAGCAGTGTCAATTACTTTGAAACTTAAGCATTTCAAGGTGGGCAGTGTGTTCGGTCTTAGTATTTTTTATATAGCCTATGTGTTGGCCAAATTTTTAGTCTTATGCAAATGTGATCTTCTACAAAGTGTGTTTATTAAGTTTCCTGGCTTTGGACCTCAGTGTTTTGTATTTCCCGCGCACGAGTTTTGTGCGCGTAGTCAACTGTCTACTAGGTGCCAGAGTTGGCAATATTGCGCTGGAAGCAGAAGAAGCAGTTGTGTACAAGGCAATATGGCGGTAAAGCCTGTGCTACAATGACCGTAAAGTAGCCGTATAGAAATAACTGTTAACGCACCGTGAAAACCTGACAGCTTTCTATCGCTCTTACGATCTTACAGCGTGTATGCGGCGGTACGGTGTGTTGTAGCATGCACCATTCAAAAGAGTATGTTCAATTTTTACTGATATTTCTTACGGCGATTGTAGCACTGCCTTAAGTCGCGGCGTAGTTCGCTGCAGCCTATAGGTTGAATTTTTGTGGCATCGTCGCTAGTTATTAGTATTTTTTCCGTGTCATGTCTTGTCATGTTTATGGACAAACACTGTAAAAACCATAAAAAATTTAATTTTGCTGTCGTTTAGAAATCCAGACATAAAATATCTATTTGTTTTACAGACCATGGTTTGCTATTATAGTTTGTGAGATTTGTTCCTACCAAGGAAATAAAAAGTTTACTTAGCTGACATGTTCTTAGTTCAAGTGTGTCATCTCTATCTATAAAAATGAACACTGACTGACTGACTGACTGACTGACACATCAAACTGCAGCCCAAACCACTGGACCTAGAAACGTGAAATTTTTTGTGTGGGTTACCCTCAGGTCGTATGCGAGCACTAAGAAGGGAATTTTTCGAACTTCGACTTCTAAGGGGGTGAAAAGGGGTGAAATGTGTTTCCCAATAAACTTCTGTATAGCTCGAACCCGACGGCCTAACATCGTGATTTTTACTTTAATAGGACACTCATAAAAGTGCATATTGACTGATTTAAGGATTTTTCGAAATTCAACATTTAAGGGGGTGAAAAGACCTTAAATGTGTTTCCCATTAACTATCGATATCTATCGAATCCTTCGGGATAAAGAGTTGGTTATCACTTAAATGTTGCTTACGTAAATTCCCAAAAAGTAGTTTTAGGGTTGTTTTTTTTTAATTCGACTCCCGAGCAGTAAAAAGGGGCAAAATGTGTTTTTTTATTAACCGTATATATCTTTGAAAAACAATTGGCTATCGTCGTGATTTTTACTTTACTTGGTTACTCATACAAATGTCTACGACAGGACCCCAAGACGTTTCGAAGTTCTTTAAGGGGGAGAAAATACGTGAAATGTGTTTTCGATTATCCCTCTATATCTCTCGAACCAATCAAGATATCGTACTCTTTGCTTTAAATTGATGCTTTTGTAAATATCCCAAGTACCATTTAAATATGTTTTCCAAATTCGGCCCTAAAGAGGTTAAAAAAGGTGTAAAATATGTTTTCAAGTCACAATCGATATACATCGATCCCGTTGATTTTTATTTAGCGACGTGATTTTTGTTTAAGATTAGTGCTTACTTAAATACCTGAAAAGTAATTCCAGAAAAGGGGTGAAAAGTGTTTTCAAATTATCGTCGATATATCTTGAACCCAGTGGGCTAATGTTGTGTTTTTCACGTCCACGAGACACAAATAAAGTATTCTAAAACGTGATTCAAGGGTTTATCGCAATTTACTCTCTTAGGTGGTGAAAAGACCTTGAATATGTTTTAGATAAATCGTCGATATCTATCGAACCCGTCGAAATATACAATTAATTTTTGCTTCGGGATGATGATTACAGAAAGGATCGCAAAACGGTTTTAAGATTCTTCGAAATTCGATTTCTCAGTACTGTGCAGGGGTGATAGCTTTTTTTTTTTTTTTTTTTTTTTTTTTTGTGAATGATCGATTTTGCTTCGACTGAACGGGCAAGCGGTGTGATTTACACTTCAATTCGATAATTTTACAAATGTCTTAAGATGTGAATTTAAAATATTTCGAAATTCAACACCCAAAAGGGTGAAAAAACACAAAATTTGTTTCCCATTAACCCACGATATCTATCTAACCAGTGGCGATATTGAGGTGTTGTTCGCGTCAGAGTGATGCTTACGTAAGTATTTAAAGAAATATATGTAAGGTTTTTTTTTATTTTATAAGATAATATGATTAGTAAGAATAAAACTAAGTTGGTCAACATTCAAGGCAGACGATCCGAAGATCAGGAACGAGCAGCGAGAAATAACCTATACAGGAGTTTCGCTCTACAGTAACCTGTCGAGAGGTGGTGTTGTACAACCCCTATGAGCACAGGACACAAATATTTTATTTTTTTAAATTACATTTTATTGTCATGAATTATTTAGACGTTACGTGACGCAGTTGTTTGTTACTCAGGTCTAAATTTCGGGAGGTTCTGGGCTCGAATTCCGTTAAAAGCTGCGTGCGAACGTTCAATTCTGACACACAAAAACTACAAGGCAGATCGAATTAGTGCAATTTACATGTAGTCGTTTACAAGGGGTAAAATTGCAGTTCGCTTTCCACTTTGGTTTCTCTACATCAGCTGATATATCGTCGGTTTACCGCTAAAAGTGATTGTCATAAATGCTATTTCGATTAAAAACACAATTAAATTGTAGATATTAACAAAAATGTGGTAAGTTACTACACTGTGACACAACAGTACGAAACGACGAATAGATTTTAAACTTGGGCACTTGACCGTGAACAATGTATACATATTCCTAGCATTTTATCTCATTTTGACTTGGTCACTTTTGGCAGTAAACCGACGATGTATCATCTCACTAATCTCAAGTTTAGGGCACCAAATACGTTTCCGCGAAACCTTTACCCACTGAAACTTTGTAATGGCAATAAAGTTCAAGCGAATATTTTGAAAATATATAATTGAGGGCACCGTCACCAATGATTATGCACAGGGCAGATCATATGTTTTTCATTCGATTAACCTCTTACCTTAGGTGTTTGTAATCACCCCACAACGTCCAATTGGCAGGGCTATAAATAAGGCCCAGGCGAAGTCGCTGTTAGTGGCAGGGACAAACTTAAGACTGCTTTTCGCGTGGACAGCTATAGCTACTTATCCTTCTGCAGAATTAGTTCAACTAGCCGCTTGGACATTCTAACACTTGATGACTGAAGTACCAATCTTGTGTACAAAGAGGTTTTACAATTAAAGTAATTATTTTATAAGTTATGAATAATACTCGCGAGCAAAGCCGCGGGGGACTGCTAGTTTGAAATATACAGTTTCAATAATATATTGCTTTTTAACTTTAGCCGTTATTTCCATATTGCTATGCTATGAAATGCACATTGTCTAGTGACCCTCTGTTAAGCATTTCTTCAGCATTTTGCCAGCTATAGAGCTGACAAATCACCAAATACTTAGTGTTACATAAGGTGGGCCTATATTTAGTTACAGCTTTAAATATATCTATAGTGTTTACTTCTTAAATCAGCTTAATTTGCTTTTTTTTTTAACAATACAAATTTTGCTTTTGGGCCTATTATAGTTTTTATTTTAATGCAAAGAAATCTGTTCTGTTTCCGCTATTCCTTCAACTAGTGGAAGCTTACCCAATATTGAGGGTGATGCTGAAAGTAACAAGGAAATCATACAACCTGACAATAATCTTGTGCACCTTCACCAATAGCTATCACTTTCGCTGCATGCTGTCTTGTCGTCTGTCGTATCTGGGTGTTCACATAAGACAGGTAACTGAATTATACATCCTCTTTTCTATGAACCTCGCGCACCTTTTGTGTAATTTCTTTAAAACCAGTAATAATTTATTGTTAACTGTTACGAAAGTTTTTGCTTTTCTTTCTCTCTTTGGCTATTTTCCCTTGGTCGTAAAACTTGTTTTCAGGACATCTTAAGGCCTTGTTACGGAGTTTTGCAGTGTTTTCGAAAACATTTATTTTATTGCTACCTAATACTCATATCAAAATTTCGCTGCACAGTTTTGACACTTATATGTTATAACTTGTAGCTGAATTTTTTTGTAGAATTATACTGAACGATTTTTTAGATTTCATTACCCAAAGTACCACGTTTTTCGTCGTGAAAATAAGCAAAAATGATTTTTTTTTTTTTTTTTTGCTGGCGAATGGTACATTATTTTTAAAAATGCGTCCACAGTATTGTGCATCGTGTGATTGCACATTGACTCAAATTTTTTCAAAACTTTTGGTTTAAAAATATTTGAGTTATTGGCACCAGTCTGAAGAAAACTCGGGAACAAGCCCTTAAGGCCCCAGTGGTAATAAAATTATCATTATGTTTGAAGTTGCCCTAAATGTATTGTCATGCTAGGATAGGTGATATACACATTGTAAGTAAGTTAAGTTAACAGTACCGACGCTCACATTTAAAAAAAAAAAATCACTAAACAAAATATATATTTAAGAAGACAACTTTTTCCCACATAAACTAAGAGTTTTACACTTACAATTTCAGTAACTGTTCATAGCAAGAAGATATAGTTATCGTATCCATTCAGAAACATATTGTTAAGTACCATATCGTTTATGTAAAGCCATCAAACTTACAAATATATTGCTGACAGTACAGCAATAGTATTGTTTCATGTAGCTGAATGCTTGATGGAAAGGTTCTTTTTATAGCGTCTATTGTTACGAGCCCCGAGATGCATGCCTGTGTACCGAGGCTATGTTGGTAGCAGTGGGTTTACGTAACATTCCTGATTAATAAATCAGCCAGTCAGTACTGCGTAAACATGTCTGCGATGTTTACTTAGTAAATCACAGTACAGTGTTTGCTTTCAGTATAATTCTTTGTCGGGGATGGAAAAAGCGTTCGTTAACTTAGGTATTGGACAAATATTTAGAATCCTATAGTATCTTGCACAGCCTATTTGGCGTCCGGTGCATTTTTTCTTCATATTTTATCATTTACGTGCTTTTAAAGTGTAGAGTAGTATTTAGTATGTATGTAGATTAGCACTACGTATGAAAGTTTTGTTACCAAATTTCCAAGTATTGTATTACGTATTTAATTAAAAATAACAGTGCTATAACATTAGATAAAACTGTGAATGTGGTTCAGTTAATTATAATGGAATTACTTTTAATTGACTTGTATGGGCATGTCTTGCTTCAGTTTGACTACGGAGTTACTGGTCTTTGGAGCACTAACCAACTAATAAAGTTAATTAAAACAATTTAGAGTTGTGTATTTCACAGTAGATTGTACGTAAAAATGATTGCCACTCTTTTTATTTATTTTGACAGGTCAGCACGTAATCTGTAAAGGGGCTACACATGTTAACTTCTCACCCCGTTACAGAAACAAATGTTGTATAAGGTGTTGTCCAGAATCAGGGACGTGCGAACTTTTTTGGGAGGGTGGGGGAATAACTATTTTTAAAAAAGCACTTGGGTGTTATTGTTTACATTTTTCCGTAATGCTACACAAGTAAATCAATAATGTTGTTACGAGACCCCGTTTTAAAGATGGTTCCGGGGGTCTTGCCCTGGAAAAATTTGTTTATCGGGTATGCTATTTCAGCGGGTTTTCTGGGAGGATTTCAAGGTGCAAAATAAATCTACTTTAGCTGTTGTCTTTCTTATATAAGCATTGTTTAGAAGCTAAGCAGTGTGTAGGAGCTATTTTAGCATTAACGAATTTTAATAGGCCTCCTTGCATTTCATGTTGATTAAATGTAATGTTCAGTGTAAATACAGCAAATGGGGATAGAAATATCGTACAGAGCCCTTCGAAATTTCATTGTAGTCAGAATCATATGTTTAAGCTTATCCAATCGCAATAATTTGTTTCATATCATTTATAATAGATTTAGTTTTACATACTTGCGAGAGACGAAGGGTTTAAGAGGAGTTTTTGAATTGTGTCACAGTCATCATTTAACCCTTCACGCCGAGGGAAAGAGAAAGTTGTGAACTTGAGAAGAGCTGGTCCGAGACCTTGAATTGGTGTGGGAAACAATTCAGGGGGCGAGAAGTGGCTAGCGCAGAGGCGTGTCTTTGCTTACCTTCTGCAGTGAAATTTAATATTAACTTTAATATCATTCATCATAAAGAGCCAAGATTTTGTATATGAAAAGAGTGTATGTAAATGCCAACCTGTATTAATTTTGAAAATAGATATTAAACCGATACGGAGGAAAGGCCGTGTTTACTTTTGTCATTCGTCCACAGAGCCTGCGATTGGTTGATAGTATAAAGGGGGAGCTTTTATAGAAAGTGTCGTGAATGCGTAGGTTAGGGTGTTTGGAGGGAACTCTGACAGAGGCCGCCACGAGAGGTGGACGGGCCCCGAAGTCGCGGTTATTCGCGGGGGTCCGCGGATTGTTTGAAGGGGACTCTGGTCGTGGCCGTCACACGAGGTGGACGGGCCCCGAAGTCGCGGGTATTCGCAGGAGTCCGCGGATTGTTTGAAGGGGACTCTGGTCGTGGCCGTCATACGAGGTCGACGGACCCCGGAGTCGCATCTTTATTCGCAGGAGTTCGCATATTTGATTTAAGATTGGCTCTGGTCGTGACCGTCATACGAGGTCGACGGGCCCCGGAGTCGCGTCTTTATTCACAGCTGTCCGCATATTTGATTTAAGATTGACTCTGGTCGTGGTCGTCACACGAGGTGGACGGGCCCCAAAGTCGCGGGTATTCGCGGGGGTCCGCGGATTGTTTGAAGGGGACTCTGGTCGTGGCCGTCATACGAGGTGGAAGGGCCCCGGAGTCGCGTCTTTATTCGCAGCTGTCCGCATATTTGATTTAAGATTGACTCTGGTCGTGGTCGTCACACGAGGTGGACGGGCCCCGAAGTCGCGGGTATTCGCGGGGGTCCGCGGATTGTTTGAAGGGGACTCTGGTCGTGGCCGTCATACGAGGTCGACGGGCCCCGGAGTCGCATCTTTATTCGCAGGAGTTCGCATATTTGATTTAAGATTGACTCTGGCCGTGGTCGTCACACGAGGTTGACGGGCCCCGAAGTCGCGGGTATTCGCAGGAGTCCGCAGATTGTTTGAAGGGGACTCTGGTCGTGGCCGTCACACGAGGAGGATGGGCTCCGAAGTCGCGGGTATTCGCGGGGGTCCGCGGATTGCTTGAAGGGGACTCTTTTGGGACACCACAAGGTGTAGTTGTGCTTCGAACCGCGGGTATTCGCGGGAGTTCGCGGATTGTTTGAAGGGGACTCTGGTCGTGGCCGTCACACGAGGAGGATGGGCTCCGAAGTCGCGGGTATTCGCGAGGGTCCGCGGATTGCTTGAAGGGGACTCTGTTGGGACACCACAAGGTGTAGTTGCGTTTCGAGCCGCGGGTATTCGCGGGAGTTCGCGGATTTGTTGGGACGCTCGTCGTGACTTCTGCGAGGTGTGGTTGTGCCCTGAAGTCGCGGATATTCGCGGGAGTCTGCATTTGATTAAGGTTTGCTGTCTTTTCGGACGTCACAAAGGGTGTATGTACTCTCGTGGGACTGACAGACTAAATTCGGTGGTTCTAAGTATCCAGAAAGGAAATAAATTCCGGTGTTATTATTCAGTACTAGTAGCACCTACCGGAACATTTATCAAATGTATTGTATAGATTTCTCTCCAAATAACCGAGGAAGATTGTATAATCTTCCCAATTAAAACCTCGCTGACCCTCCTCCCATCCCCACCTTCCCATGGGACCAACGCTAATGCTGAAACATAAACTCAAATGTGGGAAAATGAAGGGAAAGTGGAAAATGTAGGAAAATAACAAGGGAAGGGGCCGAGAGACATTATTTGTCTACCCTTCCAGATTTACTTAAGTGAGGTTCCTGCCCCCCTTGCCCTCCCAACCCCACCAACTGTTGGCACGTCCCTGTCCAGAATTTACTAGTTTTGTTATAACAGATGCCCTAAGTTGTTATAACGTTTGAGCTGTAATAACACTAAATATTGTTTTCTCCGCACACTATGTAACTAACTTTAGAAACTTGTTTAAATGCCATCCCAAAATTATTAATACACATGCATGTTGTGGTACAGTCTCTCCAATTCAGTGTATTTCACAGAGAACCTGAATGAACTGCTTGGCCCAGTTCATAAGCTCCACGTTCCACCTATTTTTGTCAATTAATATTTTCAGAATTATTGGGCACTATAGCAAAATCCTGTTAAAGATTCTCTGCTCTACTGATCACTTCCCACTCATTGCCTTTCGGGTGACAGTGATGTAGAATGCTTCTTGACAGACAGCAAAAAGTCATCTAAGCAGAAAATATGTGACCTTTTTGATGAATACTGGTACCTACTGTATAAGTTTAATCAGGAATTGCGGGATTTGTAAAGGCACAATCGTTATGTATGTGCGCATTGCCAGCAGATACTTATGAATGTGAGCACATGTGTGGATTAACGTCTCATACAAAAGTATTGTCGAAGCTCAACTTATTTGTGCAACGATAATAATCTCTGGATGCATACAATCTACATCATCATGTCACGGGTTACCAGTTCTTAGTCACATTACACTCTTCCAGCTCTACGTCGACAGAACTCTTAGACGAGAGTACAAAAATATTCAAAACCCCTCCTTGCCTATTCATCAAAAATTTCCTGACCTCTCAAGACATTGCCTAAAATCAAGGAAACTCGCTTTTGTTACAACTTCCCAACTGCTAACAGGAAACTTTGAGCTTAAGTAGAAGTGGATGAACATGTTGGCTGAATATATTCCCCAACATATCTCTGGACATATAAATTCAAGCCAAATACCACTATTGTCTGATAATTTAACTCGACATAGTGGACAACATTCAACAGGTTTAGAACATCCCATGGAATGTATGCAAATACCCTACATATTCCTGTCTGTTCAGTGCGACTGCGGAGCTCCGCGGCAAGCCTTTCAGCACATAGTTGAAGAATGTTCACACAGGGCATATCCAGGGGACCGCGATGATTTATCCTATGCGACATAGGCAGTGGAGTGGATCTGCACACTCGGCATCAAAATTTGGCTTGTTGTTGTTTCGGGCTCGCGTCAGTAGCCTAAAAATCACTAGCCCTAAAATATTACGCTCTCAAAACCATCAATAGCCCTAAAGTCACTATCCCTAAAGTCAGTAGCCCTAAAGTCACTAGCCCTAAAGTCAGTAGCCCTAAAGTCACTATCCCTAAAGTCACTAGCCCTAAAGTCAGTAGCCCTAATGTCACTAGCCCTAAAATAATTTTAGGGCTAGTGACGTGTACTCGTTGTTTCCTACTTGCAATAGTTGTAAAAAAAATTGTTTTGTATTTAATTAAGTGTATGCAAAGAAAATAAAATAATTAAAAGGCATAAATGAGGTATACATACTCTGTTTTCTGCGAAGCATTTCATCATTGCATTTTTAAAATTCCTCTGCACTTTGTAGAGCCTACTTTTTTTGTGGGGTTGTTTCTTTGTTCATATTATTGTTTAAAATGTCTATCCTGGAATAAGTGCCCAGCAGTTTTCTTTTTATTCAAAACTACATGCACATGTGCACGACTGAGTGATATAATCTTGTATGGGAGTTTTAACATTGTTAAAATATTCATCTCTGATTATTCGTGATAATTAGTCTATCTCTTGCATGCACTGTTTCTTCGTTCATCTCTTTGCAGCAGCTCCAACTGATGCACTAGTGTTTACAGCCCGACAACTACACAATTGAGGTCAATAGGCATGCTTTCGGTATGGCTAAATTCACCAAATGAACCTGAAGTAAAAATGGTTGCTTAAGAGTGCATGATAAATAAATAAATGCTGAAAGCATAAATTGATTTCTACGTTTTTTTCGAAGCCAGTATGGATAAAATACTCAATGACAATCCTCGATAATGGTATTTGCCAATTTTATGAGTAAATATTTATCCAGAATTACTAATTCGTTACGCGTCATCTCTTGCGCCGCACGAGGCTCCAGCGTCAGAGATTGTGCCTCAGAAGTTCGTAACACTGGAAACAATTTTGTTTGAAACGTTGGCTAAAAGTATTACCTACGATTACTATTGTTTAATTTTAGCTAATTGGCTTCAAGAGACCTACAGTTATAGATTAATGCTTTTAGCGTTGAATTATATACCACGCCCTCTTAAAGGGCTACGACAATTTAATATCAGAGTTTTGTGGGTGAAAATGTCTTTTCAATAAATATTGAATTGATTAAGCCCGCCGGGCTAATATTCATTCAAATACATTGCCAGCATTTGTACGATGTCATTCAGTTTTACAACCTAAATATGTAAAAAAAAAAAATAATAAAGTTGTGTGTGTGACAGCAAGTTGAAGCATTCTTGCCATTATTTCATTACTTAACTGTTTTTTTCAGAGCACAAAATCTATCCTCTCAGCCAGTGGATGTTACTGTCGGACGTTCTGTTATAAGCATACACAAAATTTGCACTCATATTAGTGGAAGTTATTTTCAAAACAACATGTTAAAAGTATGCACAACCCTTTCACTCGTCCTATAATATGGTACTGTCAAAAGAACATGTTATCGTAAGCATGCACAACATTTTTACTCATACTAGCTGCGCATTACTGTCAAAACAACATGTTTTAAGTATGCACAACATTTACACTCCTGCGTAAGTAACATGTTATAAGCATGCACAACATTTTCACTCATGCTTAAGGGCGCCGTCTACTAGAATCGTGAAGAGGCGCGCTGATCTTTAACAATCTTGATTTTATTCGAAAACCATTTAACATATTGTCACGCGGTTAGGCTACGAAAAGCATTTAAGGATCTTAGTACAGGTATATAATTTTGCCATTAACTGTTATCGTTCCTAACAAGTATTTTTTTGAGTGTGAAAGTAACCGAATCGGGACTTTTAACGCTGATTTTTATGTAAGAGTAATCATTTTCACGATATTCTGAATATTATAGACCTGTAGAGCGACTCTTTCCCTTTCGTCGCGTAAGATAAAATGATAGTGTTGTCGCTGAAAGTCCCATAGTAAAAACGGTTCTGCGGGAAGCTTGCACGCTAGTTCAGCGCTTGGCTCGTTGAGGCGACGCGGCATTTGATGCGCGCTTCAAGGTCGACCTTACAGCTCCGTCGCTTTTGAGCCTTTCACGCGCGGATAGACGGCGCCCTTAAGCAACACGTTATAAGCATGCAAAGCATTCACACTCATAGTAACGGATATTACTACCAAAAAGACATTATAATATAAGCAACATTTGATCTTATACTACTGGACGTTAGTGTCAAAATGATATATTATAAGGATGCACAACATTTACGCTCATGCTTGCGAAGGTTACATTCAGAACGACGTGTTATAAGAGTGCACATCGTTTAAACTCATACCAACAGATGGTACTGTCAGAAAACTTGTTTCAGGGATGAACAATGTTTAAATTCATACTAGCATGCTCAACACCGACACTCTAATTCGCTGTGGCA
Source organism: Medauroidea extradentata (assembly GCA_003012365.1). Taxonomy (NCBI): domain Eukaryota; kingdom Metazoa; phylum Arthropoda; class Insecta; order Phasmatodea; family Phasmatidae; genus Medauroidea; species Medauroidea extradentata. The sequence goes on along the minus strand of PNEQ01003164.1, from coordinate 20,635 downwards.
AATGACAAATTGGGTTTCAAAATAACTGCACACTACCCTTGTGACAGCTACCGACGATAACACTGACGTACCGAACATTGCATTGCAGGGAGGGTAAAGCCTTTTTCACACGTCAACCTCGCCAACTATCTTAATGTTACAATATTAGGGTCTCTTAAATTTTAGAGGGGGCTCATAATTTTTTGTTTGCACTTCATTGGCATCACAAGCAGACTTTATGGCATATGTTTTGATTATTGTTTGTTAAATGTGCCGGCTATTCGTAATGTATGTAGCTCTTGTGTAAATGGTGTACAACTGAATTATCATCTTTAGTCATCATTACAGGAATTCATACACAGAACCTTGTACTTAGTGTTCATGACTTTGTGACTTTGATCAGAGCTTGTCTTAAAGGTCACATGTGTAGTTCTTGACTGGTTGTAATAACGCTCAATGTAGAACATAACAGTTGTGAGTTATGAGGATGAAATTACGAATTAAAAGGAAATCCTTTTTATGTACCATATTTGCAACTCAAGGTTCATACATGTTAATTTGAAAAATAATCTCTACTTTCATACTGTTTCTTGTCACACACAGAGTAAATCGCAGTATTACTTTTGGTTATTTTTATCCGTAGACCTACATCAATGTTTTAAAAAAAGCAGCAATTTCCAACTAACATCATTGACTAAATACAATAGAGAATGGGTACATAATGTATAAATAATATAGTAGTATTGTAGTTATGATTTTGATGTCTCACAAGTATATACTTCAAGGTTAATTTCAGTGCTTTTAAAAAGTGGATATGCAAATTCTGTCACTTATAAGCACATGAGTGTTGCGTGTGACTTGCATTACAGGATGTCTGAAATGTGTGTTTGAAAAAAAAGTTTTCCATTGTATTTATTCATAACTTGATTCCTTCACAAAGTTATGAGCATTTAAAAATAGTATCCGAAATACTACTTGAAAATTAACGTTTTCTTTTGAAGGGAATATTTTTAAGTCCTTCAAAGTGGTGAAAAATTAACTAACTTTTCAAATGAAAGGCAGGAAACCGTACTAAAAAAAATATTGGATTTATTGTATATTGCATTTAAATTCATAGTACATTTTCTTCTTACCTGGTCATGTTATTGTGAAATACTGTATCGGACAGTATATACCGTCCACTTAAATACAACTTGTCTGGTATGTAGGTGCCAATAAATAGCTGTGATGGCATTCCTGAAACACGTGACCAGCACGCACACTATGCACCGTTAAGTCATGTACTGTGAACTATAGTGCATAAACTGTGCACATATTTCATATAGCATGGTTTGTTTATCTAGATATGAGAAAATTTCCCCAAAATACTGACATGTAGTTTTGCAACTTTCTGTATGATGCCTGTGCTTAAAGCCCCTCAGTTTCATGCTGCATGAAGAATGAACACCCCACAAGTTAATGAGGGTCTTACGTCAATGTGGAGGCCTGGCAGGTATGCATTTTGTACGAACCAACGTAAGCATAATTTCAGATGTGTATCGTCTCAAGACATTAACTGCAGAAGGTACATGCATATAAACGTGCTACCGACTCTTGTGAGTGGCACACACCGTCATGATGCCCTCGTACCTCGTGCCCTGCTTCCTCAGCTCTGCCGCACAATCAGTAGAGGCCTACATGTATTATCCGTTTGGAATAAGAATTTACTTTTTCTATAAGAAACTGTAGTATTGTTCTCTACCACTGGTTAAAACTGCGCAAAACGGACTCAGCTGGCAACCAAACTGCCAAGGGCATCAGAATAAAAATTATTTTAATACAGAGATTGGTTTACTTGACATCCTTCAATACTGTAAAATATTATATTCTTACACCGTATTACAGAAGTATTAGGTAACTATTATAGCACCCTATGTTTTCTTTTAGGGATCTACATGCCTAGATTGTTGTCACACAGTTAAAATGAGGGCGAAGTGTTACTGTAATTACTTCTCAAACGGTTAATTTCAAAAGTAACGATTGCAAGTTAAAAAGATAATCTACATGAAATTTTGTAAGGAGTATTGCAACATGAAATAGTTTTTTTAAATTACTTGTTCTTAATTTTTTTTTGGTGAAACATAGATTATAACACTATGTATTAGATATTACTGTGAACATGCAAATTTCACGTTATTATTTGGTGATAGACACTAATATGTACATTCTCGAAGACAATATGTGATATCAATGCTAACCGTATTTATGTTATGTAATTTATACATTTAAATTATTTAAACTTGGTTTGTCACTCTGCTAAATAAATTTTAATTATTTGCCCAAAATATTCCCCGCTACAATCCACGACATTGTAGACGAGTGGAAGACCTCGGGCTAGCGAACGACAGTGTACAGTCAAATATTATGTCTGTAAATAACTAGAAATTTGCATGGTCTCTAGATATTAGAAATTAAAAATTTCCTTAGTTTTTCAATGAGGTAGTACACACTATTCAAGACATGTTTTGTTCTAAAAAGTTTTCTTTAAAAATTGCTGTACTAAGCAGTAACTACGTTGGCGTCGATTACTCAAGTTTGTTAGGCAGGCACCTTAATATTACAGTGTTTCAGAGATGCAATGTGGATATTTTAATGTATCTCCCTACCTGGTTTTGAAACGTGTTGCAGTATGTTATGATTTTTCCGTTTTTGATTAAAGTATTTAATCTGCACACTACAAACTATGTTGTATGAGTTTAAAAAGTCAGCACCCTTTTTAAAAACATGATTTTCGGGCCTCTCAAAAGGGCTAAGAACTGCTTTTTCAGAGTGCATCATTTGGGGGAGTACCAACATGATTATAAATGCACAAAAATATAAATATGTGCTGGATTTCAAACAATTCCTCTCACAATTAAAATTACATGGTCACTGCTTAAAATCCCATAGAAAAAAATAATAAAAGTATGGTGGTTCAGGCTAAAGTGAACACTTTTGAAGCCCTATCTACTTTTTCCTTTATACATAATGTATATATCCATGCCACTTTCTAACAAAACCAAATCATTCTAAGTAACAATAAAGATTGTGGCATAGCTAAAGCTACGTCTGAGATCACAATAAATAATTTATTATTATTATTATTATTATTATTATTATTATTATTATTATTGGCAAGATTTTCTTCAAATGTGCTCACTTTACCATGAACCGCCTATAAACCATTGCATGCTAGCTGTGTGTCTTCACGAAGGGGTGTCTGCTGTCAGTAGTGAAGTCATTTGGGGTACTGTTGTACCCTTTTCGGGGTATTATTGTACCATAATTTTCTTTCGTAGAATAATTTTGTGAATATCAACCATAAGTAAATTTTATGATTAACAAATGTATGCCTCAAGAACACAGCAGTATTAAAGAAATTTGCGACCTTTTAATTGAAATTTAACTTGACTGGTGGTACGAAGTTGCCGTCCCTCCTCGGAACAAAGTTACCTCAGGTGACTATATCTTCAATACTCCATCGATGTTGTGCCTCACACACAACACATAAACACTGTGTATCTAGGGAGCCTCCCTAACACCTACCCCTCAGTTCAGGGCCGGATTTACCACAGGGCCATTAGGCCTGGGCCTAGGGCGCAATTTTCACAGGGGCGCATTTTTAACAATGAAAACATGTGAAGAATTTCCCGTCACAATTTTTGAAAGTGTCAATATTTTCAAATGGCTTTACTTTTGGTATTGCTGACTTATGATGTCTCTATTAGTTTTGTCTGCTCTATGGACAATCCAGCTATTTATTTACAAATAACTGCGTTACAATTAAGCTGAATTATTATTGTGTTATTACTGTTACTACACGTAGCGAGGGGACAGAGCAGAGTAGTTTTAAATGATGTGGTGTTGAAAACAGGAAGGATGCGGTGGCGCTTGGATTGACGGGCCTAGGACGCCTAGTAGCTTAAATCCGTCCCTGCCTCAGTAGCCAGAAATATCGCTAGTTGTGATGAACCACAGTCACCCTCAAGTAGACTACAGAGTGATCTAAGGAAGGCGACGAGCAATGGCGCCACTCACCTGTCCTGACTCTGCTCCGGTCCGCGGCGAACGGCAGACTGTTCCGAGCCCTGGGTCCGTCTCCCGAGCCAACGCCACCTCTCTACCCCCTCCCCGCTCGTATCAACCTTGGCTACATCACCGCGACCTTGGCTGCCTTGACGCCGAGGTGCCCACACGCGCGCAACCAGTTATCATATCCGCCAGAGTTTATACTTCTCGCGACGTCGCCCCTGGAAGTGGGTGAGTAACTACCCCCGGAGGTCACGGGTCACGTCTCGGCCGTCCCTCGTACGTCGCCCCCCTACTCCCCCGTTGTAGCGTGGAGCGAGGCTGCCACCCCGGCGGTAATAATAGACTCGTAGGAGGGCTGGCGGACTATTGTTTCCTTGGCTCGCTTGGCTGCTGGTTTACGCCTGCCCAGGTGAGCGCCTCTTTGCGCTCGGCGAATTCCCGCGCCTTGACTAAACTCCCCGGGCGCCCGCGGGAACGACCTCGACCGCCGGGGTTTTGCTGGCGGCCGTCCGGCAGCGCGCGTCCTACTAGTCATGTCGCGCGCGTGGCTATGCTTTATTTAAAACAAAAAATCACTAGATCTACTGGTTCCGTCTGCTTACGCATTACCTCGTTGGTAGGAGAGGGCCTGTGCAATATTGCACGTCAACTGGCTGTGTATAGGCTGAGCGTTAGCTAACAGTGGAGGTGGTGAAACCACTTGTTTTGTCTCAGGCTGTGTTCGATTCCAGGGCAAAGTGCCCTTGATCACTTACCCGTGATCCCGAAGCCCTCGCTCCCTTCACGAATTTATGTGCGTTATGTGAATTCGGGCTCGAGAAGTGTAAGGTTCTCGTGCCCTTAGGTGAAGGGGATATTCTAGGGTGCGTATGAGCCCTTGCTGTGAATTCGAATAACGGCATGTGAACGTCATGTCCAGTGTGCTCTTTCCAAGGGTTTGAAACCTGGTAACAGCCCTTAGTCGGCCCAATCGAACACGACCTCAGCAGTCAGCCTTGAGCAGTCAGATTCCTAAGAGACTGGGTGGATGGTAGCCCAGTGAAGGGACGTGTTTTCCGAAGCTCGTCTTAGTGGCCGGTAGAATTGTCCACGGAACCTGGCGAAAATCCAAAACTTTGCTGACGATTTATGGCTCTGTAGATGTCTCCTGCTAAGCGTTAGGGTTCAGTTACATGAGGGGGAAGAAGTGGAGAGCCGAACATGTTCCGGAAAAACAGCTCGCAGGTGGGCGTGCCTAGAGGTGGAGGGGGATGACGATGGGGAAACGTTCCTCCCCAAAAATGGTTAAGTAAATTACAAAAAAAAACTTTCGAAGAATGCTGTGTATTCAAAGATTATGTATGAAAACTGCTTAAATACAACCGTTTTGCACCTTAAAATCTATTTTTTTTTCGAGGAACAACCCCGCGACCCATGTGATTGAAAGCGGTAATCGGCATACGTCAGCCACTGGACATACATGTCGTCGTTCCCCTTTACAAGGATTAACTGCCGTACATGCCAACACTGGGTCTCGCCAGCCACGTCGGCAGTTGGAGTCACTTGCTGTAAATGGGAAGAGGCACAATACATGCCAACCCCATAACCTTCCCCTTATCAACAGTCGTATTTCATTCCTGTTATATATATATATATATATATATATATATATATATATATGTGTGTGTGTGTGTGTGTGTGTGTGTGTGTGTGTGTGTGTGTGAGAGAGTTTGCGTTCCAATTACTGAATGTGTGAGAAAGCAAAAAATGTATTAACATTTTGCAATTTGTATACCTTCAAAAAATTCAGCCACATTCAAATAATTATACATTCATTTTAAGCACAAGAGTGGCCGTTCCACTCATCTGCTGTAGTTTTGAGAATGTTAACTTCAGGATCACTACCAATAATATTAAGATAATGCACACCTAGGACGTTGTGACTGACATAAACAGCCATCTATGGTAACCTTGCATCACTTTTACCAGATCTTTTCTTTTATAAAATGACTTTGTGGGCTTCCACCATTAAGCAAAATCCGTTAATTACAAATTTAATAATCAAGTAGAACCTTCACTTGAAATTTAACTATGTCGGTGGTACAATGTTACCATGCACGGTACAAAGTTACCCTAAGTGACTGAACTGTTTCTTGCAGGATTGTATTTAAAATATTGATTTTAATTTTTTTAAAATGATTTTTACGAAATCTGGGTCATATATTTGAGATCATTAACAGAAAAAAAATTGTAGTGATGTTATAAGCAGGGAAATAAAAATCAGCATATGTATAAGCTGGAAATTAAAGATAATGCTTTATGACAAAATTGTTACATCAAAAAATAATACAGAAATGTTTGGGTGTAGGGATGTTATAACAGGTTGTGACTGTTTTACTTTAAGGCTGGGTTTCAGTCGCCATATTAAATTTTATTACTTTTTTTTTAAGTTCTGAGAACAAAGATGTTAAATCGGTGACTGACCGGCAAATTTTATTTCTTTGCGCTACAGTACATATATGGCAATTGAGTTAGTAATGTATAGTCAAGTCACAATTTGTCGGGAAAATTATGAATATAAAAAAATTTGCCACGCACATTGCGGCGTAATTACATGTTAACAGGTAAATCACAGTTTCTGTAACTCAAGGTAAATAGAATTTGCGGCATAGTCGCATATTCAACATATTTCTTACTATAATTTCAGAAAAGCGAAAAATTAAATTATTCAATATGGTGACTGAAACCGAGCCTTAGGCCTAATGGAACACGCACTAGTTAAGTAACCAGAGTGAAAAATAAAACTATAGTAATCATATAATAGGGCTACGGCATTAAGAATTCAGAAGTAGCATCTAGGATACGAAAATTGTCGATCGCACTCTTGTATGTTCCGGTTGGCAGCAATCTTCTATGACGTTATGACCTTCTTTTTGATTCGAATGGCCTTGCCATTGATCTCAAGATCGAAAATCAAAATTTTTCAAAATTTCGAAATTAAGTCTAAATTTTCTGAAATATATCCATTTCTATCCACCATCTTGTATCCCACTTCCAACCTCCGTCTTCTGTACGATTTCTCCAATTAGTTGTGTATGCGACTTTCATATTGTTAACACTTCTGCTATGTACCATCCATAGGCGCAACTAGAATGGACATTTGGGGAGGGCACAATTCTGTGAATACTGTTATACTCAAGCTACCCCTACCTGTAATCAGTAACGTAGTCAGAATTTATGAATTTTAGACGGGGATAGATGGCTATCCTGCAAATATTATAAAGCATCACCCACCACATCTTCAAGCGGGTGGTCTGGCGGTCCTCCCCCGGGAAAATTTCGGATTTCAAAGTGCAAAATAGTGCTATTTTAGCAGTTTTCATTGCTAAAAATAGAATATTCTACTGGTAACAGTATCACTGATTATTCAAAATTAAATTAATTGTAATTTTTAAGACCTTGGTTGGTTATTTATTTGGTGGTGGGGGGAGGGGGCCCGTGCTCTAGCCCCCCCCCCCCTTAGTTGCACCTATGGTACGATCCATTTCTTCAGAAGATTTTTTGCGATTACCTAATCATTATCCTAGGTGTTGTGAATCTTGCGAACCAGCAGTCAGGCAAGCTTTAGTAGTGAATTGATGAATTCGCAAAGATCACAAAAAAAAGTCACGAAGATGTCATGAGGATTCGCGAAGAAGTTGCAAAGTGTTACGAAGGGATCACGAATAAGTCGCGAAGAGTCACTAAGGTTCGTGAATAAGTGAGGAGTCACGAAAAGTCGCGAATATCGTTACACACAAATGTGTCACGATGGAGTTACGAAGTCGGATTTTGTATGCATGTTTTGACAAATTTTTATATATTTATTTGTTTGGGCTTTACGACTTATCGATCTCGAGGTCATTACAGATGATTCCTCACAGCCTGACACAGTCACAGGAACTAGGACAGGAATCAGCCATGACCTATGCCAAGAACCATCCCAGCATTTGCCTGAAGCGATTTCGGAAAAATATGGCAAACGAAAAATCGGGATGGTTGAACCGGTGTCCCCTTGAATGTTAGCGCAACCCATAATGGTTGCGCCACCTTTGACGATGTAAGTTGAATTCTTACATTGCTGTTTCATACTTACATCTTATTAGCGAGGGCTTCGCTACCTGCTGGTATTACAGTCGTTAAAATATATTAGGTTGGCTAGCTTCATGACTTTAAGACGTATACAAGGGTTCTAATCTGTAAATGCTGGGAACTGAAAACATACGTGTGGTATTATTGAAGAATATAATATTTATGTTTATTTTCCTGCAATTTGTCACGTGTATATAGTAGGGCATACTATAAGTACTAATGTTACGAAGTTCAGATGTAATACTTAACGAATGATGGAATGAATTACAGTGAATGGATGCGACTAGTGTGACAGGCGTTCGGGACCACGATACCGCATTATCAGCGGCAACTTCTTTGCGAGAGGCATTGTCAGTAGCGTACCAAAAAAAAGGGTAGGGGGAGGCGAGGGTACTACTCCATATAGGGTGCCACTTTGTCATTTACTTAGAAAAAAATGAAATACGAATATACTCTTTCAACAGGAAAAATATTAAAAATTAGTAAACACGATACAATATTTTCCTTTATGTTAAACTGTGTTTCTTGACGGTATGTAATCGAAGGTTTCAAATTTCTTGTACCTTTCACGTCAACCTCTAAGTTTACGTGAAAGGTACAAGAAATTTGAAACCTTCGATTTTCCTTTATAATTGTTAAAAATTGATTCCAAAATATTTGCTTTTACAGAATATTTTATTATTTAAAACCATTGCTTTTGGTTGCAGCACAATCCAACAAGCTAGAAAATCTGTTGACAAGCCAGTTGTAATAAAATTTTTTGAAATATTTTGTAGTGTAGGCTACTATGTGGTGTTGTTATTGTCGGAGTTGAATGCAACAATGTGGCTCGGCTGCTCGAACTTGAAGTTAAAGGAACCGTCCTTCTCCCGAACTTCATGGCTTACTGTCCCTTATTTCCAGATGTTGAAAGTGAAACGCAAAGAATCTGTTTCCTGTTGCAAAGGGCAATTTGCAGTATTCTGGAACTCGGTTCAGTCGAGAAATCAACTCTGTGTGCTACTTCAATAGCTACGGTATAATGTTTATTTTTGTAACTGAGATTCAAAGTGAAGGTGTACCTGCAAAAAATTCCGCAGTTAGGCCGTTAACTGCTGAAATTACCTCAAGTGCTGTCTTTCCTGTGTTTCCCAGTATCGGACAAATTAAAGAATATTTCATCCTTCTCAATGTAAAATTAGTTAATATATGTACGTAATATCGTGCTCTTAAAACCCACTGATTATTTTATATAAGTCAAACCTCACACTAGGTAAACTAAACCATTATGTACACTACATGAAATATCGTGTACGTGCGGCCACCTTGGTCAAGTGAATGTTCCGCGTTATCATGAATTGAATACTGCATTTCCCTAAATGTTTTAGAAGAAAATTTTTGTTTCTAAAATCAAGAGGATGTAAAATATAGTAAAAATTAAGTGAAGAAAAATTAAGGAAATTTTGGTCTGATACAATTTCAAAGCCAGTAAAAGAACGTTACCCAAATACACTTTGTTACTTTTAAGAATGGCTGATCCCTTTGCTGTAACAGAAATGCAAGATAACAATGTGGTTATAAATGAGTGAGCTGTATTGCGAATTTTTTATCTAGCTGTCTTACATGTTTACAGTCTGTTTTACAACGAAATTTACACATCAGACTAGTCTGTTGTATTACAACTTTCAAGAAACAATGCAGTAGCAAATACTTTTGAAAACCTAACATAACAAAAAAAAATTCTTGAACTGCAACACTTACATTTATTACTGCTAGCAATAGCATTTAACTAGAGAGTCGTCACTTTGAAAATGTTTTGAAGTTTGTTGAAATAAAACTATAGCTTATGAGTTTGAATTTGTTTTATTCCTGAAATTAATAAACTTTCATCAACCACACTTATCAACGTTTTTTCACAGTAAAACTGCAGTAATAGGGTAATAACATTTGCAGGTTATGAAACACGTAATTAGAATGGGACATATTTCGGCACATGAAAAAAGTAAAAAGTACTTTATAGCGAATTAAATTTTGAAAATGTTAGCAACGCTTATGGTAAAATTATGCTTTTTAAACTGCCTTAACTATTTTGGAGCGGTACTGTTCCAGACATGCGAAGGTAAATGGTGTTGCATTTTATTGGCCAGTCAGTTCTCTATCATAATTGTGTGGTCATTCGTCCCCGTATGACAACAATGTTATACCATTTTGTATTTACTGTTGATAAATGAATCTTAACATTTTCGTAAAAATAGTCCTTTAAAATATGTAAGTGTTTTAAAATGTAACAAATAAAACAAATGTACACTCATACTACTTGAAAGCTACACATGTTATAATTTTATAAATATTTTTAATGAATACATGCACACACATACTATAACACATTCATTTTTCTTGTTTGCCGTTTGGAACAACAAATGTCAATGTTATGTAATGATGGAAAAGATAAATTCCTTTTATGTTTAAAAACCAAGTTTTGCACATAGTACTGCTCTACATACAGCTGTTCCGATTTTTTTTACAATCCACAAAGAAGGCAAACATGGATCCCACTAGCACTTACAGTAGTACGATATCAGCAAGTTGCTGTGAGGCTTACGAGAGGACTGGTGGTAAGTACAGACAGCTGCTCACAACAGAAGTGCAGGGTACCGCCGGGTTATGAGGTCGTACTTGTGATAGTAGTAGTAGTTGTTGCTGGCACGTATTTGGTGCAGCAGCTCCCAATCCTTGATGCGTTGGTGCGGAGCCTCGTAATACTTGGTGGGCTGCGTGTAGGTTCGCAGGGCCCTCTCGGCCCACGTCTGTGGCCTCGGCAGGTCCCGGCTCAGCCCCCGATTCTTCTTGTCCAGGTAGTCGATGATGTCATCGTAGTAATTGTAGCGGTAGTCGTGCAGGTATTTGTACTGCAAACGGGTGGGCCTGGTCCAGTAGCGGAAGTATATGGGCCTGTCGGGGTCGTAGTAGCGCTTTTCCGGTAGCTCCGGTAGCTCTGGTATCTCTGGTAGCTCTGGTAGCTCTGGTATCTCTGGTAGCTCTGGTAGCTCTGGTTGTTCATGGGATAGGTCTTCGCCTCCTGCAGGCACCTCTGCTCCTGGGACAGCACCTTCGAGGGGAAGGTTTTCTTCTTGCATTTCAGCTTCTGCAAACAATCGTATTCATAATTAGGGAGGAAATTGTTTTAAGTTTCAGTTTCATGCAGTGTAGTTGTGCATAGAAAATTTGAAATACAATATGACTTCATAGCAGTGCCTTGCGAAAAGAGGGGGGAGGAGAGGAGGTACATAACTCTAATTTTCAAGAAAAAGTACAATATTAGTGAAACTCTAGTTTTGTGCATTTTCGAAGTAATATGTTTACATGTTTTCCGGCATCCTTACATCACAGTGTTGTCAAACCTAACATCATACAGTACATGATCCCAGGGTGTATACCAGGAGAAACACACTTGTAACAAACGAGACTAGTTGAATACCTTCTTTCCAATCGCAATGGGAATATGTGTTTACAATGTAACCCGTTAACAGTCCAAAGTGGTTAGGCACCTGAGACCATCATGACGAGGCCGAGGTGTATCCAACCTCTACGAAAATGCATCTTGGCATGTCCTATCGCTAGATGGACTAGGTCAATATTCCTTCTCGGAGCACTGAAAGCTTCAAGCCTTCCGACATACTGTATGCGATCGCAGCCGTAGCGCTGGTGAAGAGCCAGCTTACTATATCTTAGGAGACCGCCCAAGAGGAGCCTTACGCCATCCACCCCCCGGGAACTCTCCAGACCTACTCCCAAGCAGAGTTTCAACCACCAGCACTCCGAGTCCCTCGCGATCGGCACAGCACAAGGCTAGGTCTTTCACGCTGATTTACCAGTGCATCTGAGTTTTCACTGGCGAGCAGGACAACTGTCCAGAGCTCCAGAAACACTTCAGCGAGTCCGCCCTCACCCGGTGAAATCAGCTTACAGAGGCTGGCTCCAGTATGGACATGCAATCTGCTCCATTGGGGACATGCGATCTGCTCTTAGGTACACAGCCTGCTGGGGAATAAAAATGACCTCTGTAAGCCGGCTCGGAACCCTACATGACCACTGGTACACAAGAAGTGCTTTCAATAACCCTGTATTCGTCCTCACTACGTTAGCGACCTTGCGAGTGCTCGGCCTTTCCACCATTGACCAAGGTGAGATAGAAATGGACTTGAGTGGGAGATGCTATGTATTCGAATCAACCCCCCTCCCCATTAGAGGAATACAGTATTGACCATGCTAGAGATCCAGTAAGATAAGAGCATAGCAACGGCTCGACAACTGCACTCTGTATCACTCAGGGTTTACAGTCCGCAGGGGACGCCGGGTAGCTCGGAAGAGGGTCCGAGACACTCTCCAGCCATTTAGCTAGCTTCGATAACCGATCAGACTTACTCATTTCAGCCTTACACTCACTTAATAAATTTGAAATGTCAAAAGCCAAAGAATAACTGGTAACACGTTTCACCTTAAGGCAGAGACACTGTAATTTGGGGGAGATGCATTTAGCCGTTAATTTTTTCCCCTCTTTCCCTTGCTGATTGATTTCAATAAGGACTACTATGTCAATTTGTAACCGTTCCAATTCATTTATATTTTATATTTCTATGTTCAAATTTCTTTACATTGCATTTAGCAATATTCATTTTCAGTTGATTTTTTTTTTTTTCCGTTTGCAAGGTTGTCGTATGTTAGATCTAACCTATTTACGGCTAAGAGTTTTATCTAATTAAATGTTTTACAAAAACTGGATTGCTGGTGCAAGTCTGTAACCCCCTACCAGGTGGAGCAGGCGATGTGTCTCCGAGGTTTCTTCCTCTAGTCTCTTGTGACCCAACACCAAGCAGAGAAAAATGTGGGAAGAAAATTATAGTGACAGAGCATCCAAGCCACTTATTTCATGCATTGATTCATGGAAGTAAGAATTCTTTTAGGATAAAATGGTTTGTTGCGAGACAGTGGTTTGTTGTCTAGCCCCCACAGTTGATATCTGTCTCGTGTGGGTGACATTGTCTGTATCGTAGGCATAGCCATAAATATCGCTGGGGCTTAAAACCTCCCCTCCCGCACAAACAGTGCTGCTGTAAGGCAACGTTCGTTTTACCCTGAGGAGGTACAATACAAATTATGCGGCTGGAATTTATGAACTGAATTAGGCGGGGAAAGTTTGAGTGGGCCATGAGATATGTTTTCTGTGGTAGCAGTTTTCCAAAATTATCTTCGAATAATTGTAAAATGTATAATTTGTGTACTTAAAAAACTACTAATGAGTATCTTGTCGGCGAATGGCCCTCGAAACATAAAATCTAACTGAATAACTTTCAAACGTATGCGACCGGTACTGTGAAAACTATTTGATTCTAGCGTCGTTTGCAACTTACGATGACGTGGTACATAATTCAACACTAAAAGCATTAATCCTTAAATGTAGGTTTCTTGAAGCCAATTTACGATAGTTAAACAATAGCAACCGTAGGCAATACTTTTAGCCAACGTTTTAAACAAAATTGTTTCCAGTGTTACGAACTTCTGAGGCACAATCTCTGACGCCGGAACCTCGTGCATTTAACTGCGGCGCAAGAGATCACGCGTAAAGGATGAGTAATTCTGGATAAATATTTACTCATAAAGTTGGTAAATACCATTATCTAGGATTGTCATTGAGTATTTTATCCATATTGGCTTCGAAAAAAGCGTATAAATCAATTGATGCTTTCAACGTATAGTTATCTACCACGCACGCACTCTTAATGCGTTTAACTTAGTGCATGTAGTAATTAACTAAAGTCCTACAAATTTTTTTAATGTATTTTAAGGTGATAAACTTAAACTAAACCAAACAGATAAAATTTACATTTATTAAAATACTCACAAAAGGTTCTGCTTTAGTGACTCAGTAATTAACTCATGATACGCAGGCTCAGACTGTGTTTGTATGTGTAAGTAGGATACAGTTGACTATCGCAGGCATATCCAGTAAGCGCATGTCGTTATGGCTACCATGTACAACTCTGTCACAATCGCTCATTTAAAGAATGCCGTGCCGTTGTGAATGAAAATGTATGCGCCACACCTCTGTCAGGTTATATTTTTTTTTTGTGTAGATCTAGAATCTTTCAATACTACTAACAAGAATCGTAACGGAAGTGTCCTCGTGTTGTTTTGTTTCATTTTATCCATTGTTATATCTGATTCGCACCCAGATAAAATAACCGTTTACATAACATTCTCCATGCACGTTGCGTTGACATGCTTGAGCTGTACATTACTACGTTGAATAGTTTCAAACAGATAACAAATTTTTATTATTATGTTTCGTTGCTCAATAAGATAATCCTTCCCACTTCTTTGAGAAATCTATAGGATAAAAAAAGAGGTTGGTTTCAAGCTTTAGTGTTAAGTTTAGCACTCGTGGTCCATAAATCTCACTGAAACGTTAACATTTACCTCGCTGGATTTAACTAGATCAGCATTTCGCTTAAAGACAAACAACACTATAGATTCACGGGTGTTTCGCACCTCGAGACGAGGTCAAGTCACTGCTCAGTTTTAAACGTTGTGGGCTTTGTTTACGGTACAACGGCAAGACACCGTATTTTGTTTTGAGAAGATGTGCAATTGTCAGCCAAGAACTGTATAGTCTACTCACTTTCAACTGAACATTACCCAACATATATGATATTCAAAAACTATGTTTTATTGGGACCGACGGTGTTAAGCTTTGAAAGTGGTGAAACGTTTACACTGGTTTTTTTTGTTTCAGGGAAGTTTTAGTGAAAAAATTGCAAATATGACTTCAAAATGATTGAAAGAAAAATTTAAGTAGTGCTCACTTTATCACGAACCGTTTATAGTGTAGTTTGTAGGAGCTTTTTATGTTGGGCGGCAACAGCTGCGTTTATGTTGGCGTAAACGCTGTTAAAATACAGTTGCACTTTCATTCTTGTGTCCCATCAGAGGCACTACAGAGTAGGAACATCGGCCATGTCATGAAATTCTCTGGTCTTGTTCTTTGTAATTCTTGACTGAGCTTTCCATTTTACCTGGAACAATTTGACGAAGTTATTGAACTTTTAATCCAAAATATTAACATTTAGAAGATCCATAAATTTTTTTAAAATTTTTATTTAGGTATCTTAACGAATTAAATAATTTTTCTCGTGTTCAAACACATACATACTCTATCTATCTAGCTATTTTAAAGGGCATTTACAAGTTGTTTTATTTAACCGACCTTGTAATACGTATAGGCTGACGTTTCTCTTACTAACAAAAATTTACCGTCTTCATATTTCGATGTTTTAATAAAGGCAGTCCTATGGACTGCTTTCAGATTCCAACTTGCCTCCTATCCTGGCCGTTCTCTTCTCTACAAGAAGTCTAACCTCATTGCTGCCCAAAATACATGGTAATTATTTTATTGGCGATTTAATAACTAGAATATAAACTTTCACACCATTCTGTACGTCAAACAACGCTGTCACTGGCGTCACACTTCGTATAGTACATAGCTATACCAAAAAAACGTATTATTTTTTTGACTAAACCATATAAGAATATTTTGGCAGAACAGTTCTATGACAAATCGTTTAATTGGTTCTGTTTAAAATGACTGGCCTTCCAGTGACTGAAACATTTTCCAATTCCTCGCTCATGACCTTTGAACATTTAAAATTTTTCTTGTACGTTTTCTGTAGCCATAGTCAGTTGATTGTTACGAGACGCAACTCACATTTCAAGTAACAAAGCCGAAGGACAAAACAACACTGCCTTATGTTTTTTTTTTTTTTTTTTTTTTTATGTTTGAGAATGGTGAATCTGAATACTGGCTACTAAAACTTCTTACGGTACTACTCTGCTGGTTTTATGAGATAATTTTAATCTCTTACTATGAACTCATTGATATTCCCTTTTTTTCCATGTGTCTGTATAGTGTAAATGAACAAGTATAAAAATGTGAATCATTAATTTACTCCCAAAAGCAATAAGTATAATGTTAAATAAGAGCTGACCAGTGACCATGTAAGACCTAACCACATGAGTATCTTTCATTCACGGCGTACGTTATTAAAATTATCGACTATTAATATAATGTGACCACTTAGGCATAAACTATGCATTTATAAATATAGTTAGCACAAAGTTCATCGCCATTATATAACTATTTAAGACAATGCCACGGAATTTATTATATTATATTATTTCACATCCATTGATATGGCATTATTATCTTTGCCATCTTCACGTTTATAAATTAAGTGGTGGAGATGGTGATGGTGATGATGATGGTTATGATAGTGAGGGTGGTGGTGATGGTGGCGACATTGACTGGCGGGACGGTGAGGGTGGTCGTAATTGTGAGAGTTATGACAGTTATGTTAGTGGTGATGTTAGAGGTGGTAATGATGGTGGCGAGGGTGTTGGCAGCGAGGGTGATTGTGATGATGGTTGTAATAATGATTGTGGTGGTGATAGTGTTTGTGGTAGTGGTTATGACAGTTATGGTAGTGGTGAGGTTGGTGGATATCGTTGTTTAGTGAGTGAAGGTGGTGGTGGTGACGATAGTGGTAGTTATAATGGTAGTAAGGGTGGTGGTGGCGACGCGGGTGATGATGTTGGCGGTTATGATTGTGGTGGTTGTTGTGGTGCTTATTGTGGTGGTAGTGGTGGTGGTGGTGGTGGTGGTAATTATGGCAGTTTTTATGATGGTTACAGTTGTGATGGTGATGTTGGTGGTGGTAGGGATTATGGAAGTTGAGAAGGTAGTAGTGGTGATGGTGGCGGTAGAAATAGAAATTGATGGTGGTGGAGATGGCAGTGCTGCTGATAGTGGTGGTTATGAAGGTAGCGGCACTGATTATGGTGATGGTCATGGTTGTACTGGTTATGGTAGTGATAGAGATGTAAATTGTATTGATGGTGGTAATAATAATGGTAGTAATGATGGGGTGGAGATGGTAGTGGTGGTGAAGAGAGTAGTTGTGATGGTTATGTTAGTGATTGAGGGTGGGATTGTGGTGGTGAGGGGGGTGGTTATTGTAGTGTTGGTGGTGATAGATTTAGTGGTAGTGATGACCGTGGTGATGATTTGATGGTGGTGATGTTATGGTGGTGGTAATTGTGGTGATTTGGGGATGACAGTGTTTAAGGCGGTGCTGATAGAGGTGATGGTGATTATGACGGCGGTGAGGGATTTGGTGGTTAATATAGGAGTTGTGAAGATTTTGGTGGGGTTATGATTGTTGTGGGGGTCTGGTTACGGAGCAATTTTTGACGACCGTGGTCTTTGCTTGGTGGAGGTTATGGAAGTTGGATTGTAATACTGTTACACAAATTAACGTCTTATTTTTATTCAAAATAATGTGAAAAGCTTGCAAGTACCTTTTCCCCACATTGTTAGTTTACCTCACATTTTCTCGATTCTTTGCCTTATCTTGTAAAGGATGTTGTTTCCTTCCGCGATTCGTGTACATATTTTCCCCCACTCCACAAATAAAAAATATATTGTCCTGTAAGAAGATACCATCGGACGGAAACAATCTCATAGAACAAACATTTTTGTGTTGACGTTTATTTCACTCAGCACCTTTCTTACTTTATACATTTTCTTTGTAGGCTCCGTTGCCTTCTTTCTCTTGAGTTTTAGTCAAAGCGAGGTAATGGATATCGTCCAAAAGTCTGTGTGGCACAGACTCTGCAGGAGTAGGCGTATTATGACGTGTTATTTACCTCGCCAGCTCTGACCACGGCCACTCTGGCGGAGGAATATTTTACCTTCGTTCCTTCTCACCTCTCTTATCCTTCCTCTGGTTATTGGCGAGGTGCGGAGAGCTGAGGAAGAAGTTCCCAAGTGGTGAGTGTTCCTTGCCCCCTACATTTCCCTCTTCTGCCAGCACTTGGCCTCGTCATGCCTCTAGAAGCAGCGCGGATGACGGTCCTCACTGCCGCGTACTTGAACCTCATCAAGTTTTGATCAAGTTGGGTCGGACTGGCGCAGCTACACTGAGTTCGAGTCTTTAACAATGCGCTTACTATACCATAAAGTGACGTTACTTTGAGCGTGCAGAGCAAACATTGCATAGTTTGTTCCGGTGCCGATGCGTGTAAGTATTAAGAATAGCAATTTAGTGAACTACCATCAACACAATAGACATAATTCGTTTTGAAATTTTTTAGGTTTTATTATTTGCGTATGTAATAATTGCAGTCAATTTGACTTTTTTTTACATTCTTGTTTTTCTTGGTTCACTCTTAGTTTTCTGAGAGGACATAGCAATGCAATGCAGTATTTATACAATATATATCTAAATAGTTTGCCCCAATTTACGGTATCTTTCAAAGGCGTTAAAAATAACGAGCTTTGGCTTACTAATTTAACACTAAAATTTGGTCTGTTCAGGAAAAGCTGTTGTTGTTTGTTTACCATGTTGTACCAAAACTACCTCATCGTGTGGTTCCATGTTACCCCGCAAAAGTGCAAAGTACCCTCACTTTATAGTGCATATTATTAGTTTGGAATTCGACACGATTTAATCGGGAAGTACCATTTATTTTCAAATTTAATTGTAGTCTGGCAATGTTTGTATATACGCACATATGAATTCGCAGGAGCCTAACAATATTCATAACAAAACTGGAATATTTTCATCATTAGAGAAAGAGTTCTTTGACATGGTTGAAGTACAAACCAAGATTTTATTAGTTATATGCTTAACATGTTTTTTTATTGTTGTTAATTATAATATCCTAGTGAGACACGTATGACTCGTACTTAGGGACTGTACATACATTTCTTATGGCGTCAACTAACACCGAAAGTACAAGAAATTTACTTTATGTTGCGTAAATTTCACTCAGTTCTTTTTAACGAAAGCTGCAGACATTTAGGGTTTAGATTTCACATTTCATTAAATATGCAAAGATACGTATGCCGCACACATACAGGAATTGTAATACATTTAAGCACAATTAATTGCACCGTCTATGATAACCCCTATTCTTAAGTTCTCTACCAATCACTCAAATTCCGTTAGTTATATTACTATTGCATATAATCTGTGAGACCAATTTTATGTTCTAGACCGATTACTAATATGGAGGTATAAGTAATGTATATACATGACAAATCATTAAAGATATCGCAGCTCCATTATTATAGTAATATCTAGAATAAAGTAACTTAGCTATCAGTTTTGTAGTACTTTTCCCACAATTTACACTTAAGTCTACTCTTGCATACAACATATTCGTGGCTTCTTTGGTTTATTTTGTGAGTCTGTGTTAGCATTTAATTAATGCCTACTTTCCGAAGGAAAAAATAGGCTTATGAGATCACCTTTCTGTGTGTGTTCCTAAAAACTTTTTAACCAGCGGCCGAATTTCAACAATCTTTGTACACATATAGTACTTAGCAATCTGACTTGACTTTTATATAGTTTGTTTCCACCCTTTTCATATTTTCAAAATGGCGGTCATTTTTACCTTTTTAGATCAAGCTAGATATCTAAGGAACCACACTTTAGAATTTCATCAAACTTGGTACAGACATACAACATAGAAAAGTTGACTTGACTTTCGTGTATTTCAGTCATCCTGTGCGCATATTTTCAAAATGGCGTAAATTTTTATATTTTCAGCATGGTATCTCATATGTTAGGTAATATGTTTCAGAATTTCATCAAATTTGGCACACACATACTACATACAAAGCTAACTTTAATATTGTGTAGGCCTATTTCATTAATAGTGTGTGCATATTTTCAGAATCGTGGCAATTTTTATTTTTTAACACAGTATCCAATATCTTGGAAGAAAATATTTTCCAGAATTTCATCAAACTTGGTACACATACACTGCATACAAAGCTGACTCTACTTTTGTATATTTCGTTCATCCATCTGTACTATTTTGAAAACAGTGGCTATTTTTATTTACCTTTATGATAGAACGTAATCTCATAAAAATTTTCCCCCAATTTATTTAACTGGTTATTCGCGTATTACTTAGCAAGCTGACTTATCTTTTGGCATATTTCGTGTATCATACGTCTAAATCAATATTGTCCTTTAATGCTCCTAGATTACGTAAACTATTTTAACTTTCAGGGTTAATTTGCACCCACTTTGAGAAAAGTAGGCTAATCAATTATGCTGGTAACTTATTGTTTAAATTTATATAATTAATAAGTGAATGTTAAGATGAAATAAAATCACTTATATCACTACATGCAATTTACAAGATGTATTGAAAAATGTTTCTCGTCCAGTAATCAGTCCAGGTGAAACATACACAATTGCCCAAACACCGGTATAATAAGAAGTAGTTTATGTTAAAAATGATACGTTTCATATTTATATTCTTAATGCTTAAAGTAATCATTATCTACCTAGACCTTCTTTCTGGAGAAAAAATACACTTATGAGATTTGTTTCCCGTTGGCGCGCGCGCGCGCGCGCGCGTGTGTGTGTGTGTATGTGTGTGTGTGTGT
>PNEQ01003163.1:14753-40566 GCA_003012365.1 Medauroidea extradentata | reverse complement strand
TGGTAGATTTTTCTTGTGCTTTAATTGTCAAAGTTAATTAACGTGTTTGTGACACAGGAGTAATTGTGTGCAGAACTAACTGTGTTGTGAGAGTTCTAGTTGATTACTGTTTTGTGTATTTCGTAGCTTTGTGAGCTATTAAATCCAGTACTTAATTTAACTCTTTTATTTGTAATTATAAGACCTCTATCCCAAAGAATTCATGGGAATTGCCCACATATAAAGTTTATGTCTTCAAATTTGTAACAATATTTATACATAAAAGTAGAGGGTAAGGTAGATTTCACTCACCTTATTGGATATTAGGAGGTTGGTACACAAGGTGATCTCGTGAAAGGAGAAGGCAAAGTACACTAATTCAATTTCATAGGGCAGTTATATTCATGAACACAAGTCACAGCATGATGAATATAACACTTTCTTTGGTACATGTTCTACAGTCAGGGTTTGAGTCAATCACAATTTGATGACATACATTTTTACACTGGAGTCTCAAAATGAGATAGACAACAAGGATACGAACTAAAGATATGACACATTGACAATAACAATATAAATTACCACAGGGCATACTCTGATGAATACAATTTTACATGGCGCTGCAGGCCGTTAATATACTACACAAGAATTAAGGCCTGCTCGTGGCCGAGAATGTGTGGTGATCATCTCTTTGATCCCTAGAGGTTACAATATTCAATAGCCTCTTTACATTAGGGTGCTGCGGCCATCAACAATACTAGACTAATAACAAATACTGGATTAGTTGTAATTATACTGTGATCTCTCTGATCCCAGCGAAAGTTTACTACATTCCATAACTATCAATATACTTTAGTAGACTGGGAAGTGCATGATAACACTTTATAACTGGCAGTGTGCATGGAGGTAAAGTACTAAGCATTGTGGCTTGAAGAGCACATAGGTTTGATCGCCATACTAAGAGGTTAAGTCTCAACTGAAATGTGAATGCATAGGTTAGGCTTATTTGGCGAGTCATCCTGGCTAGATTGAGAGTTTGAGGTGAAGGTGGGATCGGGCTTATGCCCATTCGGTAAATGGTTGGGAGAGCAGGCTTCGGATTCATTACCAGGCAGCAACCCACTATAAGGTAGAGGGGGTCGGGGCTTCTGCTTCCTTGCCATGCAGCAACCCACTATAAGGTAGGGAGGGGGGAGTGCCAGGCTGACCCGGCCTGAAGGCCGAGCCCCTGACTGACTAGCTGGGCGCAGCGCCCGCCTTATATACCCGAGGGTAGGTGGGGGGGGGGGGCTAAAAGTACTGTTATCAAAATGGCAACCGGGCCTCTCGAGGCTGTCTGCATCTAGAGGTGTGCCACTCTCACACAACAGAAATACTCTCTCGTGGCAAAACGTTTCTCTGTTACACAAGTAAACTTCCCGACTTGCAGTATAAATGCCAGTATTGCCATTAAACATTATAATTAACACACAAGAACGTTTAAATACGTGATCATAAAACACATTTTAAGCAATAACAAATTTATATTTCGTCCATATTTCCTGCGATTGCCGTTTTAGTGTACTTTACAGTGTCTATACACGGGATTGGCACTACTGGTAGGCGCTTCGCTGTATTTTGTAAACAAACACTGGTACAACAGGTTAACAAATGTTGCAAATGCATTTATACATGAAAAATAAACATTGAATAATCACTTGGACGTAAGTAAATACTGTTTTACGAATAAAGCTTCGTCTTCATAACCTTACATGCTAACATATTATCCTTACGCAAAAATAAACGTCAATACGACGGTTGGCAAAAGTGTAGGCGAATACTACTGCCCTTAGACCTAAATAGTAAAGTGTTAAAAATGGGAGGTGAGCGTTAACGTAATTTATAAGTGGACGTGACTGCGTCTCGTCACACTTAGTTTATTGAAGTATGTTAACGTAACATGCGGCGCCTATAGTAAGGTGATGATAAATACATAGTACATTAAATTTTTTTTTTAATGTTCTCATTGTTTGAAACTACATATTTTCAGCTTTCTCAGTTTCTATTTCAAGAACAATATTCATTTGTCAGTTATCAGTAACCGTACAATTACAATTATTTTACAGAATTTCGATAAGTCCCTGAATACTATTATTTTGTGTACTGGCTTGTAAATTGCATAGTAACTTCTAATAAGTCGTGTCAGTTATTGAAAATGAAACCGTGTTAGCTGCCATACGATTTTGTTGCAGAATACTGGATAACGTAGCTCAGCGAATCATTGCTGTAGTAGAACCCTGATTTTATTTTACCTCAAGGGGGGCTGCGGTGGTCGAGGGGTCAGACCTCTTGCCTCCCACCAAGGCGATCCGGGTTTAATTCCACGCGGGGTCAGTCCCCGGATTTTCGCATGCGGGAATCGTGCTGGAAGATGCCGTTGGTCAGCGGGTTTTCTTGGGTATCTCCTGTTACCCCACCCTTTCATTCCTGCGCCGCTCCATACTCACCTCATGTAACCCTTCACTAGCGCTGAAGACCTCTATGTTAAGTGGTGACCAAAATTTCACACTCACTCACGGGACCTCAAGGTTCGCAATATTGACGTATTAAAATCGCTGCCCTGTAATATTTAGTACTCTTTAAGTGGGGTAAGGCCTGATGCTGCCAAGACACGTAAAATTACTGTTTTGTAAAACTGGGGTTCTATTGTATTGTAGTTGTTGTTGCATTCAAGCATGTTTTGTTTTACCATAACATTTTGTAAATTGGTGCTTTTATAATATGATAGTGAGCTAAACTATGACTTTCCTATTTTAATTCATCCATTACCTCTTGATAATATGCATTTATAGCATGCCTTATGTGTCATTTCTGAGCTCTTTTATCTTAAATGGGTTTTACGTGCACACTTAAGATACGCGTAATTTATACGGAATAATGCTAATTCACAACTTTCAGTGTTATTTTTTCATATTTTACTAATATAAAATTAGTCAAAAGGTGACTTCATGAAATGATTGCATTTTAGTGTGCAAATATTCAAATTACCATTAGCTTGATGATTGGTCATGGAAACACATTACAAATTATCTTATTGGAATAAAACTGTATAATGGATAGAACACACAAATAAATTTTTTAAAACACAATTCCAGGCCTTGAAGTGAGTCACTTTTACTGAAAAGTTTCACTTTTTTGAAGTTCTCAAAAGTGGCATGCATTTTTTTCAACAATGAAATTGCCTCAAAAATTCTGCTATGTTAACGAAAGGAGGTAAATACAATTTTCAGTTTGCTTTGTATTTATTTGTGTATAAGGTAACAACCCCAGTGAGGATCAGTCACACCATCGACACAGTTGCCCGGCTTAGCAGAGATAATGCTGCCCTGAATCAGTGGAAGTGTTTATTTGTTTTTTCTCCAAGAAATGTCAGTATGGGTAACCGTAAGCACGTAGATGTTTTTGTAACTGTAAGCGCGTGGAAGTTTTTGTTTGTTAAACCTGTCATATTTATCTCTAATTTTTAAATATGAAATCAGACGAGGACTATAGACCTGTGGATCTAAGAAAAACCCTCTGCAGGAGAAAGAAGAATACAGGAACAAAATTCATTAGTAGTACTGTAATTATAATTATTTACTGTTTTGTTTTAACTCCAAACGTGGCAGTCTTAATTTCACTTGGTACAATAATCTTATTTTGCTGCTCTTTACTATATTACCATACTGGCAAAACAATATTAGTAATGTGTGGTAACAATTTATAAGGTTTCTTGGCATGCGAGGTGATATCCATTATTAATTATTTATTACTAACCACGAGGTCAGTTATCAGGCTAAGACGTCAATTGTATCCCAGAAATACGTTTGAGGTCTCATTTCAATCATCAGTTTAAATCCCACATTTTTTGTCTAGTAAGTTTTGCCGTAGCTTGGCGAGTTAAGATGTTATTCGCGATTTTCGATTTCAGTAAGCTCTTGCTGGTACTTGATGAAGCAGATGTAGTCTGCGAAACGTTGTGACTGCACATCCGTAGAGAAATGTGTTCGTCCTATGTGTGTGTGTTTCTGTCTGCGAGTACCATCCTGTGAGTACTTGTGCACAATTCTTTCTGTTTTAATTGTACTTAGTAGCCTAGTGGCCTTTTCCGCCATTGTCCTATTGAGAGATTCATATTTGGCGCACTTAAGGTGTTGATTCCGAGAGCGAGGGGCTGCCATATCCTAGACGGATGCCACGTGGCCGCGAATTAGTATTGCTGTACTAGAAGTTTATTTTTTCTTCTTTTCTCGCTCGAAGCACCGCAACAGCGATCTGGAGCTCTTTCAAGTTGTGCCTAACTAATTTTTATTAATTACTATTCTTGATTTATGCCAAGACATCACGCAGGACTTGATGTAGTATTTCCCGCTCAACTGCCACGCGAGGACCTTTTTCTGTATTACCACAGTATTGCAAAAGCTGTTAATAAATAACAGCTGTCGTAATTATTAATTGGAATAGCACGCGTCTTCATTTGCACTACGAACCCACGACCCGTTAAATGAGAGAGACGCTCTGCTGCTATTGCTATTCCCGGAAGCACGTAGTAAGATAAAGAGAAGGCACGGTACCACCACTGTAGCAAGGATTCAGTTTTTTTATATAAAAAAAGGTACAAATGGTGTCATTGAATACTTTTATGTAGTCATTTTTTTTAATTTGTTTTCTTTTATAGTGACTTCATAGTCATTTTTACAAGTCAGTAAGTCAATATATTCACTATTTTAGAGTTGTTAGACCACTTTGTGGCCTATAATTCCTTAATGACAAATGGTGTTATGAATACTTTATCAGGTATTAATATAGGGATCATAAATAGATTTTGGGGGGATTCTTCATAAACTTAATGATTTGGAGTCCTGAATGAATCATTTAGAGACCAGTGTGAATGTAGAAATAATAAACTCTTCAAAATACCGTATTGACACGTTTTTTTTTTTTTTAATTATTTACAGATTTAGGAGCCAGTTCCATTCATAATTGGTGATGGGACAGTCAGTCTGTCGGTTCTGTCTGTTCTTGAAGGAACCGAATTGGCACAGTGTTTATAACCTAAATTTTTGTTTCGTAATTTCCGTAACAACAACAAGGTATCAAACGTCACATTCTTATTTTACTGAACTGTAGTATTTACCTAGCGGCACAAAATATAACCTCTACATGAGAAGACAAAATTAAAATAATTTTTACATCTTTTGTAAAATACATTATAGAAGTATACAAAATCTTGTCATTAACGTGTTTTACAATTATTTTTATAACTAAGGATTCTGGTAAACAAACAACTATCACAGCAGCCATTTAGCAGCCAGAAAAAAACGAAAAGGCTTTTTTGACTTTGTGAAAAAGGCAGGCACATTTGAAAAAACAAAATCTTAAGATGATGAGTAGTAGTGTCTGAAGGTTGAAATCATTTCAAAGGTGATATTTGTGATGCAAAATATGCAATTACAGTGGGTCACAAATCTCAAAACGTGTATCTAAAAGTACACCAAACCAGCAAAAACATATTTTGCAACACATACTGAAGATTAAACACAAAATGTGATAAAATAGTATCGGAACCAAAAACCAAATCAAGGAACCGGAGCAAAGAATCTTATCCGGCGAATAATGGAACCGTCCCCCATAGCTGCCAACTCTTACGATTTTCCCGTACAATGTAAGATTTTGTGCCATATTGTACGGTTGTACTATTTTCAAGCTTTCTCATTTTTTTCCCCCGTTTGGTTAATTCATATTAAGAAATATGGTACTGAAATCCCGTAATTTCGGTACCGAACATGTCTTTAGATCTGATTTCCAGTGTCGTCTATATAATAAAATAAACTTTAATACCGTAGTTTCGGGAACTAGCGTGCTTCATTTATAGCCGTGGTACTATATTATTAACTACATTGTACCGCAATATTCACGCATCGTACGACATAACCCGAACTTTGCTGAACACTCCCGATCAATTGTAGAAGTGTCTAAAGGCAGTGCTAGATTCACCGTAAGAATTGAACAAACACATTTGAGAGATGAATGCTACAACACACCGTACCGCTACTTAGCCGCCATAAGACCATAACAGGGATAGAAACCTGTCTATTTCTTACGGTGCGGTTACGGTTATTTTTATACGGCTACTTTACTGTCAATGTAGCACGGGCTTTACTGGCTAAATGGCCATCGTGACTCGTGGAAACTAAAGTTACGAGACTGTTTTAATTTGAAGTGGCTTTTCAATTTACCGTTTCCGTGTAGTGATTGCTCAAGAACTCGCATTAAATCTTGTGAACGGAAAGAAACTATCGTTTAAATCTTATTTTTCCAGCAAATATTGAAGCGCACGTCGTAGTTGTGTAGTGTTTGTAAACATGGTTTTTGGGAAATGTATCATGTGGTTATTGTGGCGGCGTATTTTAGTGCCCTTGCTTGTATCTACGTCACATATTTAAAAGTCGTAAAACATAGGAATATTGCAACTTTTATATCTGGGAAATATAACTTTTTACAATTACGTTTTTTTATAGTTGCTGAACCGTGCGGATGTTTAAAACTGTTCAAAAATTTAAAGTATCTGGAATTAATATTGTATAAGAGATTAAATACTCTCACACCTGCACGTTCAACGATGTACGATTTATTTCTCAAATCCACAGTATTTGCAGTGTCAGAGAGTTGTGGTTAGATGTGCCAAGTGTGATTAAATTGCCTAATTTGCACTCTGCTAGAATTTTTCTTGCAGTTATGGAACTGTGAAAGAGAATTTAAAAGCTGTGTTACAAGAAATCATAAAGTAGGCGCCTATCTATTGGTGTATTAAAATCGGTGAAGTTTGTAACTTGCAGATACCAAAACAACCTATACTAGGTTTGTTTAGATTTGTATGAATATTAAAATTATGAGTAGTATTTATGATGGTACAACAAAGTAAGCCTGCTGTAAAATACGTTCAGTAATTTCCCTGTTAAGTTTGTTTTCTTTATAATAGCTCCATGGAGGCTACGTAATATTAGCTATGAACACAACATATGTATAGTAGTCAAAATTTTAGCTAATTTTATTAAGTAGTCACCATGTTCTAAATGTATTTTGCATAGAACATTCTGAAATGTTAAGAGTGTAGTATTTTATTTAAAAAATAGCCAAAGTTTTTTAGTTCGATGGCACTTACATATTCACAACACGGAAATGCCGTGACTCATTTACGCGCAATTTTACTTATTTTGAAAATTGTACTATTTCTGAATCCTTGAGGTTGGCAGCTATGCATCGCTATTCATAATGTTCAAAAATATTGAATCACTAACCCACAGTGTAATAGTACACATTACAGGCTGGTACTTCTTGATAGTTTCACACATAAAAAGACGAACACATTGTCAATGTGGTTGTCCTTTTATGTGTGAAACTATGAAGTACCAGCCCTGTGAATACCTCAACCTTCTGTAATTTTATTCAGTTGATTAAACCAAGCGGCCAAAGCCTTCTTCACCTACATTGGTGCAAGTTACACGGTTCTTTGAGTTGTCATTTTGGGTGTAAGTTATTGTTGGTACAGTAGGTGGCTAGTTACAAATTTGAACACAAAAGTAGTAGTGGTTTTGAATTGTTAAAAATGGGAGGAACATTAACAACACATGTTAATTAATTTTCTTCTTCAGTTACTCCTACCATTTATTGTATTTGGCTTAATATGAATATCAGTTCTTTGTAATTAGCAGTAGTACTCTCCTGTATTATAAGGAAATACTGTTGCTATTTGTATTATTCAGTGTAGTGAGCAAAGTTCCTGTAATAGTGACTTGTGTATGTGTATAACTTGCAGTCACCATGCATCCAGCAGGAGAATTTGGATAGTGCTGTGCAGCTGGCTCGCCTCTTGTTAGATGAGCTGATACGACGTGCAATCAATGCTCAATGCCGGTGGAAGTTGGAGTCTGCCATCATGTCTCAAGAGGAGGCAGTCATGTGGCTCAATAAGAATGACCTTTTGGTGAGTTGACTGTGTTGACTCAGATTCTGTGATGTGACGTGCACTGGGACGTAACACTTACTTGGCCTCTTGTCATACAGTAATTTCAATTTTTTTTTTGTTGTCTTAATTAATATTTTTTTCTCTGTTTATAACAAGTTAAGCAGGCCAACTTAACCAGGTATAAGGATGTATACGGCGGGATCCAACATATTAATTGGGGATGCGAATAGAGAAATGTGCATTAAAATTTTCCTTTTAAATTTAAATTTAACTTTAAAGCAAGGGAAAAGTATAGAATTTTACGTGTCAATTTTATTGGATTTATATCGTGTTTGGACTCATTTGAAAGCTAATTTAATTTCTAGCAACTTTACTAAGTAAACTTTTCTTATTTTTTGCCTTGTTTAGATTTTTTGAAATTTCAAGTGGCTTATTAGCTTGCTTCTCCTGGAATAGGATTTATGTGGCAGGCTAGTCGTAGTTCTCTTGCTTGGAAGCAGGTACAGAGAAGTGCTGGCTTTTACAATTTCAAATAAGCTCGGCTAGCCAGTGCTTAGATAGATTTATCTGGCAGGCAGGTCAGAGTTCACTCGCTTGGAGGCACGAACAGGGACGTGCTGGAATGCGGGGAGTCTGCAGGGCGTTTCTCGACCAACGTGGGTGGTAGTGTCGTGTGCAACAACACTGAAAAGGTGGTGATCCGCGACAGATTGAGAACGCTGCACACCCCCAATTAATAAACTAATGAATATTTAGCTGGTAGTATGGAGTAAAATGCTTTGTAAATTTATCAGTATCTATGTTACATACAATTTTTAGGTTATAAACGTCAATTAACCAGCGTTTTAGGCAAGTTGGATCCTGATGTATCCCTCCGCCGCTCGGCCGAGTAAGTCCGGGTATTCGCCCAGGAAAGGCAGTCGTCGTACATCGGAGCTCGTGACCGGTCGCCGGGAGATGGCCGGCTGAATGTTTTGTTTAGTTGGGGCATCATGGCGGAAGGAGGAGGACGTGTTGGACGGGGCAGAGGGGTTGTGAAGCCTAGAGGGCGGATTCGAGAGTAAAGTGGGCGGTATTGCCTGCGATGCTTTGTTGTTCATCATTTTTCTTTAGCTAGTTAGGATATCTAAGTACTGTAGGTAGGTGCACTGAACAGATGCACAAGTGGATATTACGTTTTGTTATTTTACTAGACAGTCGGGAATTGTAGCAATGTGTATTCTATAGGTTTTTTTCTTTTGTTGCTGGTTGAGCAAACCCAGGCATATCACGTCTGCAGAAAGACCTGGACGAACACTCTACTAGACTCTGTCAAGTTAAGCACTGGTATCACCCTTTAATGTTTACGTTTCGAAGTTGAAAAGGTTACTGGAATGAATTTAAGTGGTTAAGCAGTGAGTGTTCGATGTACAAGTGAACCATTAAATAAAAAAAAACTAAACGGAAACTTTTTTTTTCTCTTTTTTTATTATATATGCCCACTTAAATGTTTTCTCTCTAAGCGGACACCGTTCGAAATACCTCTGGCTATCCGGGCATGTAAAACAAAAGGGAAGTATTTCTAATTTCTAAAGGACTTGTCAAAGTCATCGCTCGCCGAAATCAGCTGCTGCCGGTAACGGAAGGTAGCTGCAAGGAATAAACAGCACAACAGACGAGCAGAGACAGAGCGTGCACCGTCACATTCTGCCACCCAGAATAGGGACATCATAACCTCCAAAATAATCTTCTAGACATTTTACGACGTGCGAACAGAGCAGCAGGAAGCAGGACCCATCACATTCTGGCGTCCCCGGAACAGGGACATCTAGACATCAACAACACGGCGACGTAGACGTAGCAGCCCCATTACAGTGACCTCAGACCACACTACTACAGCAATTGTATATTATTCTTGGAAATATACATGTAATGAAATGTATATAACTTATAAAAAGAAAATAGTAAGCACCAGATACTATACATCATGTCAGATACACTGTTACCATGTATCCCATGCCAGCTGCTGCAGTGCACCACGCTCACCTATATGGGATGATGTCATTAGTTCCTTTAATATTATGCAATGTGTGAAAAAATTTTTGTACTTTTCCCAAGATATCAGTTTTGGCAGATTATTTTGCCACAAATTCATTACAACTGGGAAATGTTTTGTTCTGAATCCTTTTTTGCCATTTTAAAAGATGTAATGTTATTTTACTATGACTTGTTAGAAAGAAAATTGGTAGCTTAGCATGTATTACCGGGTTAATTAAATGTGTTGCATCATTTACAAATTGAACACACATCAGTGGTCTAGCTAAGTTCATGTGTTCACACACCATACGTGCAATTCAATAATTCAAGTTCTGTTCAGCATATTGCCATGAACGAAGACGACACAATTTTTCTTAGTGTGTGGAACAGAAAAAAAATTGTTATTTTCTATTTCCACATGGTCAGGCTGGCGATCGTATAATATAACAGATTATCAATGATATTCAAAGGAGGGATAGGAGTTTTCTGCACACCTAATGTCAAAATTCTGCGATAGGGAAACAAAAATTCTGCGATAGATAACAAAAAATTCAGCGATAAGAAATGTAAAGTTCTGCAATTTATTAAAAACAGTCTATTTCGTTTGAATAATGTATATACAATGAAAATAAGTCGTTAACTAAAGGAAACTATATTATGCCTGTACATACAAAATTCATATCTAATGTACCGTATTTACGCTTGTACAGTCCCCCCCTTTTTTGCCCAAAATTTATGTTAAAAATTAGGAGGGGGCGGCTATACATGGGACAAACTATCATCACTGCCAAAAAAAATGTGTAAGGACACAATTACCGACATATTTGTTTTATCTTATTTACGCGAATATAACACCCGCCCGTGTATAACACCCTCCCCAATTTTTACTTTCATAAATTAAAAATATAAAATATTTGTGTATAACAGCCCCAGCAAAAAAGAACTACTTTCTAGCCATTAACGTGGACCATTGAACATCGAAGAAAATTACAGTCTTCCAAGTTATTATTTTAAAGTAATAATTTTCCAAAACATTTTCAGAAAGAAAGACGTGTTTTAGGGTACAAGTGGTATGTCTTCGCTACATACACTTCAGCATTTGCGGCAGTTGGATTTGAGCGTATTGCAGAGTGGAATATCTGCTGTGAAGATATTCTTTGTTCGGAACTCTGATGACGTCTAAGTGTTGTTGTATGGCGTATTTTGTATGGCAGAAAGCTACGAAACATGTGGCCGTAATAAAAAAGCGATGAAAGCACGGAATATTTGTACTGCAGCATTTGAATTACAAGACGTGTGATGTGCAGAAGAAAACTGTAAAAGAACTGTTTCACGAAAGTTTACAGTCAGTACACAATGCAAATGCATGGCGAGAAGGAGTTGTGATTTTATCAACACAAATGTAATTATGTAGGCAGTATAACTCCTTGTTTTCCAATTTTTCTGTTCAATTTGGTTCTTTGAGTGCTCACTTACCAATTCCAATGTAGGATCTGAATTAATAAATATTGCCTAAATAAACAACGACTGAAGGGGAACATGGCAGGCGCTGTATTTGTTTACGACGTGAGTACCGGTTATGTTTGGGTTATGTACTGAATTTTGTTATTTAAAAAATATATTTTAAAGGGGTCGTTCAAACGCATTATTCATAAAAGTGTTTATTCTCTAGAGTTATTGTAATAGGCTATAACAACATTGTCTTTTAGATACAAAAATTTTTTATTCAAATTATCTCATGTATAACAGCCTCCTCATTTATTGACATTGGTTTTTAGTAAAAAATGGGGGTGTTATACACGCGTAAATACGGTATATGCCAATGATTACTGTGAACTTTCACAAAAATGCAAACAATAATAGTAAGCCGTAATAGAAATGCTTACATCAACTAATTAACGTGTCTCGGTAGTCGGTACCGATAGTAACAGCGCGGGAGCACGCCAATGGTGTTTGTAAACAATGGAAGGTTGAAGGTTAAAGATTCTATTTTAATGAACATGGCCGTGCTTTACCGGCTATCAAACTTATAAAAAAAAGTAATCATAGCATAAAATAATTATTTTACAAAACTCAACTTATTTTAATTTGTTGCAGACGCCACGTGCACACTTTTGCAGTCGACATCAAAATGTCTCGCAGCACTTTTTTTTTAATGCTCTTGAGCATATTTTACCACGTTTAACTTAATTTCAGCAGTGAAACTGCACTGTATTTTTCCCATTATCAAACAACGTAACTAAATAAACTGACAAGAAAACAAGAACGCCGCGACTACTACTAGCAGTTACCGATAACAATGGCCTCTACGCATGTGTACCTCACAGCAGAGCTTGCACAACTGAAGAATGTGGCAATGCAGCATCACGTGCCTGGCCAGCCGCCCACCCCTCCCACCCTCCTGCCTGCACACACACCAGTCCGCCCGGGCCTTGTCCTCCCGCATGCTTCTAGCCATCTGCCCGGGCTCACGCTCAACTACTGATAAGCTTGTCCGCTGCTGTGCTCCGCGGCCAAGCCAAACAAACAAGATGTGTCCGGCTGTTGCTGCGTGTTTGTATTACTTACGTTAAAGTTATTTTTTTAGGCGTGGGAGGGTTATACACGGAATATTAATTTTTCTCTAATTTACAACTTTGAAATTGAGGGAGGGGGCAGTACACGAGTAAATACGGTAAGTCAGTAGGCAAATGTTGAGAAACAGAATGAATTGTAATTATTTTCTTGTACTGTACAAATAACAGAGCATTTGTGAAATACCTGTTCTTTATAAAGACTGATATTAAAATGCAGCATGTTAAGCATCATAATATTTTTTTGGTAACAACTTACGCCTGTTGTCTGAAAGAATCTCCTTATATAATGAAAAACTTCTTTCACAGTCAACACAGTTGGTTGCCATGCATAAATACGTCTTTGCTATTCCTGCTAGAACTGGACACCTGCCCTTTATGCTATCTCAAAACTGGAATGGGTCTACACCTAAACAATCTGAGTCTTTTAAGATTCCAATATATGTAGCAAACTCAACTTCACCACAAGATTCTAGAAGTGACAAGACACTAACATAATTAGGTATTAAAATTGTGTGACAGCAGAACAGCTTTATTGGGAGAAAATATTCTCACACATTTCAAAAAATTCTAACCTGGCTGGCCCTGTGCTGACTGATATTTAGCCAGTTTTTCCAACGAGCTAACAAAAACAGTTCTGAAAAGCTGTTTCAGAGAAGCTAAACTTTCATCAGGAACTTTGTCCAAGTAATGGCAATGGTCTGTTTTAGACTGAAGTTCAAGGTAGGGCTGAGGCCTTCAAATGTTCTAGGGTGTCCTATGCTTCTGTTGCTTTGGGACTCTAGCTTTAAAAACTCTGTCAGAAGATGAACAATTTTCTGGGACATTTCAGCAATGAACTTCAAACAAGCTTACAGTTTCTTCTGGTTGGCATCATTTTGCACTACATCAACAACATGTAACAAAGCATTAGATGGAACACTTGTATGTTTAAGTTCTTCCTCAAAATATAACTTTTAGACTTCAAGTGTAATTGTATCATGGTACATTACTGCCTGAAACCATGAGTTCCAGCGAGCAGTAACTGGGATAACAGGTGCTTTGACTTCCAGTCCCCTATCTCTCGGGTAGTTCATGAACCTGGCTTTCCTGGCAGGTGCGTTACAAAATAACATTTTCATTGCACTCACAAATGCAGCAGCATCTTTGAATGTTTTTCTCCAAACATCACCAACCAATGACAAGATATGTGCAACACAAGTAATGTGGGAGGAATGAGGAAAAATCCTATTCAGTGTATCTTTAAATGCCTTCAGCATATAAGCTGCACTATCAGTAACAAATCCTAAAACATTATTGTAATCAATATTATAGTTTGACACTGCTTTGATAATTCTTTGAGCCACAGTACAACTGTTGGTTTTTTCCAACATGACTGTATCAACAAAAAATGGTTGAAGTTTACCTTCATGTACATTTAAAGGTATGAAAATAATGTTCAAAACATACCACATTTCTACATCGGTTGTTTCATCAGTTACAATAGCTATTTGTTTCCCTTCCAATTCTGACATTAACTTCCCTTGGTACTTCTCAAGCAAGGCAGGAAGGTGCTCTTTACGCAGCTATGAGTGACTTGGAGTAGAGTCATCATTTACAACGTGCTTGTTAAAAAATGAACGAAACTCACTGTTGTAAAGTTTTGTCAGTGGTATGTTAGCACTAACATGTGCTTTCACGAGATCTTGGGACACAAGTTTTCGTTCAGCAAACAAACTTTCTTTTTTGAAAGAAGTATCAATTGTTGTTTGCTTGGAAACTCCTGCCAAACGTGAGGCATATTGCACCATCCTGGCTTTATGTTTTTGAAAATTTAAATGATCCTTAATCGTGGAAAGCCGTTTATGGTCCAATAACACATTGCAAATGGAGCAAAACAATTTACCGCCATCACTGTGTAACACATCTGGAAATTCCTTAGCTCTATCTGCTGCAGATTTGTTTCCCACATGCGATGTTCCCTCGCTGGCTTTTTTAAAAACGTAATTATTCAAAGACATTGCCGTTAATGGTAATGTAACATGTAAACAAATCTCACTTCTAATAAAAAATATTATAAACACCAAAGATCACAGTATTAAATACGTAAGACTAAACATGCGGGCTGCTTGAATCAATAGGTACGCACTTTCAGCATACTGTATGATCGATTCATCAATTGTTACACACATATTTACGTTGGCTACTCTATAGCCAATTCTTAAAGGCCGGTAGGATCGCTCGCTCAATGTGCTGCTCATCGCATATACTTATCTTTGTAATTTCTGTAATCAAAGTTTATTTTGCCGTATGTACGGATAATTTTTTGGTATTTTAAACCTTTATTTTGTATTAGTCACTAATATGACTTTAAGAAAATGTATGTTTTACACACGAGTTGGCTAATTTTAATGAAAGTCCTTGGAAATAACTCACTCCGCCCATAATAAGCAGGATATTGTTTGGGAGAACATAACCTCTGCACACATTTTTATTGCGCTCGAAATAAAAAAGGTGAGGCAAAATCCATGATTCCGCAATTATGTAGGACTCTTGTAATTCTGCGAAAAATTCTGCAATCGCGGAAAACTCCTAACCCTATTCTAAAGTATTAGAAGTACTGTAACTGTTTATGAATGTGTTCATCAGAAACCCGTATTTATGACACAACGGACAAACACACTCATGACTCAACTCGCTTTCAAGCTAGCGAAACCAAAGCGGTGAAAACCCAACTCTGAAGCTTCCTGTCTAGAAATTTTGAATGTGTGTGGCGCGAGCGTTAGCGGCATGTGTCAACGGCTGTTTTGGAATTCAGCAGGCGGTTGCATCACTTTGTGATGGCGTTAATCAAGTAAAATTACACAGTCAGTAGATATATCAATAGGAGCATAAATAAATGTTTTAAAGTATATGATATACAGAGTGGTCGATTACATTTTATGTTCTTTCACTAATGCTGCATTCAAATAAGAAAATACATGGAACTATAGGCAATGATTTGTTACCAATCATACAAACAATAATGTACCTATTGTTAATGTTGACTAATGTGCAGTAACGACTAGTGATTCTTTTCAGAGGTTAAATCTTTAATTCTCACTTTATTCAGAATGACCTATATGTATTACTGTAATAACTGGTGACAAATAGTTATCTGATGATTGGTATAAAAGATGACCAGGTGTGGGTGCATGGCGATGCACTCCCTTCAAGCTCCTAATGTGACTAATGCCACATTTTTTGATGGAGTTTTTAATTTTTATTTGTTATGGCATGCATATTACAAACAGTAAGACTCATGTTTTATTGCAGTTTTAGACTTATGGTTAAATTTTTGTAATTTTTCTAGAATCTGTAGTTTTTTTGTAAATTTTTGTGATTTTATTTTTGATGGTTTCTGAGAAAGGTTTTGTAAAATTGTGGTTTTTGTAAATTCAATTCAGTACTGTATACTGGTATACTGTAGTTGGAAACACTGTGTTGCTCAATCATAAGTGGAATTTAATATGTTGAGGATCGGTACCTGCCATTT
Organism: Medauroidea extradentata; assembly: GCA_003012365.1. Classification (NCBI taxonomy): domain Eukaryota; kingdom Metazoa; phylum Arthropoda; class Insecta; order Phasmatodea; family Phasmatidae; genus Medauroidea; species Medauroidea extradentata. The sequence continues at coordinate 24,497 of PNEQ01003163.1, read as the reverse complement.
TGGAATAATGGAACTTCTGCATTTATTTTGGCATACAAATTTTCTATAATGTTTTATGCTGCATTGTTTACACTTGGCATTGCTCAACTACAGTTGCTTATGCTATACCTTTGACCATCTGTAGAGGAAAAAGTTACTTCTTACGGAAGGTTACTAGTCTAAAACTAAGAAAGGTAGTGAATGTCTGACAATTTTGTAACGGTTAAGAATGTAATGTCTGTGCTATGTCTGACGGATAATTTTAGTGGTGAGCTGATCACAACATTTGCCGATCATGAACTTGCCAGAAATGTGTTGCTGATCATGCCAACATTAACACCTGGTAAAAAAAATATGTACACTTTTACGACCCTTCAACGAATTTGTATTAACCTGAAATCATGTTTAAAAAGAACATTTGCAGCAGAGCACACTGTTCCATCATTATTATATATTTAAAAACACAATTACATCTTTGTAAAACATAACTGTAAGCATATTGTTTCCATTTTCAAGGCATCTGCATTTTTTCATGATCATGAACTGACGTTGAATGTCTGGACAAATTTGTGGTGTTGAAGCCACGTGTAGAATTTCCACCATGTGAATTTTGGCGTTGCAAAGGTCACATCTTGCTTTTCCCTCATCTCCTACAACAAATGCTTCCAAACAAAGCTGCTTTTCTTCACCGTTTACACATACAATCAAAACGCAATATTTAACTGTAAAAAAATTTAACTTCCATTGACAACCTTAGCTTTTAAAACATTCACAAGATGACTAAAAGCAAATATGTTAATTGTAAACATATGAGACATTCAAGAATCAACTATTACAGTTTGTTAAACAATCAATTAGTAATGGATCGTTTAAAATCGAGTCATTCGAATACAACCTGTGTTGCCCGTTCGTAGATGACATGCAAGAGTTAATGACTTGCAGTCCACAAGACATTTATTTACTTATTTTAGCACACTTTGTTTATCTTTAGCTTGGGATACATGTTAGTGCTCATTCTTCAGTTCAGTTATCAAATTTGTAAATGTAACTTTACTGAAAGTTGGGAATTTTTCTGGTCGAGTTCTGCTTTTGGCTGCACTGAACTTTTGATTACGTACAAAGACGGCGCTCTTGTTTATTTTGTCACTTAACAAAGTTAGTACCATTAAAAGAATCGACTTTTCCAATTTTTTTTGTGGAAATATAGGCTAGTTATATTTTATATATTTATAGTAACTTTTCAATTCCAGACACAGTCAAGTTTAAAACATGTAAGTAACGTAAATATTAACAACAAATCGCCAAGCTATTCTAAAGCAAAACAAATGTAGGGGCTTTCGTGTTCCGTAATATTGATTTGAAAAAAAAAAAAAAAAAAATGTGATAATCAGCAAAAAAGATCGACATGCATTAAGCCGATCATGAAGTGGCAATATTACCAAAATCGGCCGATCTTGATGTTCGGCATCGGCTCACCACTAGATAATTTAATAAATCTCATTGTATGGAACTTAACTTACAGCAAAAATTGAAGAATTCGTAGATTTCAGGTACTGATCGGCCTTGCTATTTAGTTTTGCAGTGGTTTCGAAAATATTTTTTTTAATGCAAATTAATGCATGTATCAAAAATTCATTCTTACAATTTTAAGACTTATATATCATAGTTTGTATCTGAAGTTTTCTGTTGCGATACACAAAATGCATTTTTAGATTTTTACACCTGAAATATCACATATTTTGTGGTCAAAATAAGCTGAAATGAACCAAAATATTTTTTTTTTTTTGCTACCAAACGGCACATTATTTAAAAAATGCTCTGACAAAATTGTGTATTGTATGATTGCAAACAGTCTTAAATTTTTTCAAAGCATTTGGTTAAAAAATATGAAAGTTATTTGCAATTATTTGAAATAAATGAAAGACCATGGCCTTAACATTCATCCATTTTATGAATAGTTCGCCAGAATACAGCTAAAGATTCAACAGATTTAAATGTTCCAACAACTGTATTATGTTATTTTGTGTTTGCAGGGTTCTGGGGATGTACAGACAATGCTTAAAAATGTGAAGATACTGTTCTTGGCGAACCCTCAGTGGGGTGTTGACATAATTCCTGTGGGAAGGTTAGAGGCTGTAGGAATGGACCAGTTGGCAGATCAGCGGAATTTATTGGCACTAGGGGGTTTAGTTGTTAGAGACCCACAGTTGCCCCTTGGCTGTTATCTGTGGAAGAAGCTCTCAACTCTAATCTTCTATGCATCCATTTTTGCAGCAGGTGAGTTTATTTAAATAACACATTTGTGATTTGTAAAAATTGTTTTACAACCTATGAACAACTGCACTTTTTCACAACTCGCAACTGTCATTTCAGAAACAAAATAGGTTATATAATTTTTGTGAATCGGTGATTGTATGAAGTACAACTGCATGTGAAATTATTATATTATCAAGACATTTCAGAATTGCTAGAAACCAATTGTGAATTCTTAAAGTACCACATAAAGTACGCCAACAAAATTTTCAGATAAGAAGGATTGTTAATTGGGATTGACTACTGTGTATGATTTTTGATGCTTTGTCCCCATTTTCAACGTCTGTTTTGCACCTTTGTTGTGATGTTTATCAAAAACATGTATAGTTTTAAGTAGTCAAATATGGCTTTAATTATTTTCAGCTTGTTAGTTTGGTTTGAAATTTGAAATCATTCATGATGTGGTTTTAACATACAGTACAAATCATGTTATCATTTATGTTTTGTTAGTGTCCTATAATTTTTTCCTGTTGTTAAAATTAATTTTTTTAATGGATGTTACAACTTATATCGTGCAACATTATCTTTTTTTGAATTGCAAATCTGAGTACGTAACTGATTCATTCTTGTTCATGGTCACTAATATCACTGTCTCATAACTCACTTTATTTCTGAGTCATAAACGTTGTCACCTGGATTACTCAGTTGAAATCAAATGCATACTAATACATATAATTAACCTCGGCTGCTTTTATTGGCATGAGCTCTGCATAAGAGTAATGTTTTATTCACAGGTGGAAGATTTTGAGCTTCTATAGCCAAGGAAGTGATAACTTACAATACCATTAGCACATGGTTGCCACAAAGTTCGGGTTCAAAATCATGTAATTTTTTGAACTTAGGTTTACATACTTCACTGATATATTTTTAAAAGGTTTTATTATATTTTGATAGAAAAATTAATACATACAGTAGAACTCCTTTTTTATGCCATTCAAGGGATCCTGCAAAAATGGTGTAAAAAGCAGAAATGTGTAAAAAAATGGGAAATGCAGAAAAAGGCTTTTAATATTACTAAGTTGTATTAATTTAACATTTATGTAGCTATTAAAAATGTAAAACAATTTTCTCAAAAAATAAACCCCCAAAGATGTAAAGCCACACCCAAGTATTATAGGTACTGTATTTTGTTTTTAAAAATTTGAAGTAAAAAAAAATACAGTAAGTGGTAAATATTGAATAAGCACTGACTAATAAACAAGGTTGTGTCTGTTTAAAGCAGTTGAACCAACGATTTGAGGGACAAAAATTTTCAATTTCCAGTTTGCTGACTATGACTATTGCTGTTTCTGACAATAAAACAACGTTAATTGATACATTTGTACTCTTGCACCCACACGTCATTCATTAAAATAATTTCTCAGTTGGTCATAATTTGACACGCAAACATTTTTGTTTTTCCGCAACGGCCCATACGTGACGGAACTCTCTTCAATAATTGAACAATTTTCATGATTTATTTTTGCTGGAATTGGCATAACCAAGGGATACACGTGTATCGGTACAGTGTTTTTCATCAACTGGAAGTCTTTTAGATCTCTAGACATTTTAGTGCATGCCATTACAAAGTCTGCTTTGAATAAATTTGAAATTATTTTGCCACTCTGTCACAAAAATTACAACCAGAACATTAACTTTACGTTACCAGCGTTAGTAAACGAAGCAACCATAGATACGTGTATACCGATAAATGCCAGTGCAAGTGTGCGTGCCGTACTGTCACCAGAACTAGAGTAACTTTGTGTAAGTTGCGACCAGCCAGTTGTGCTATCACGTGAACGAGAGCATCTCAGGGTACCTTCGTACAAGTTGTGATCTGTCGGTGGCGCTGTCTTGTGAGCGAGAACATCTCTGTGCAACTTCGTACAAGTTGTGACCAGCCATTGGCGCAGTCACGTGAGCGGGTAACCACAGGTCAACAAAATGGTGTCAATGGCCTAGTTCCAAATTGTAAAGATCTGCAGTCCTCTACACTGTTCACGATCCTTAAAAATGACAAAATAAAGGCTGCTGTTCTGTAGCAAAATGTGCCAACAGGTAGTAAAAAATTAAGTGCTGCATACCATTCTGATTAGAGGATGTGTTGCTAGAATGGTTTAACCGAAAATGTTCTTCAGGTGTTCCAATAAGTGGGCCGATGCTCAAAGCCAAGGCGTCAGATCTCTCTTTTCAAATGAAAATTGAAGATTTTAAGTGTAGGGATGGCTGGCTGCACCGATTTAAAGTGCGAGAAGGAATTACCCAACAAGTAGTGTCTTGGGAATCGGGATGTGTAAGTGTTGAGGCAGTAAAGTTGTGGGCAGCTCTGCTCCAGGACATTTTGAAACGATATGCACCACGAGACATTTATAATGTGGACGAGTCAGGCATATCTATAACAACCTTTTGCCTGATAAAACGCTCGCGACTAAATGTGATCCATGTAAGGGTGGGAAAAAAGCAAAGAGTGCCTAACCATATTGTTGTGTGCCAACATGGATGGAAGCGGCAAGTTTGTGCCGTACTTGATTGGCAAGTAAGCCAAGCCTCGTGCCTTTCGTGGTGTGCATGACTTGCCATGTACATACGATGCAAACGAGAAGGCTTGGATGACCGGAGAGTTATTCAAGAAATGGGGGTGTGGAATCACAAAGTTGTGCTGCTAGTCGACAACTGCCCAGCGCATCCGGCAGTTAAAACTGCGAAATGTGGAACTTGTGTTTTTCCCTCCAAACTGTACTAGTGTGCTACAGCCACTAGATCAAGATGTTTTCCGCCTCCTGAAACACCATTTCCGCTCTATGTTGGTGCAGCATGTGATGCGGAAAATTGAATTAGGAAAGGAGCTTACAAAGTGGAACGTATTGGATGCGATGCGTGGAATTGCTGTTTCATGGCGTAAAATAACAGCAGATGCAGTGGCTGAATGTTTCCGACATGCTGGCTTTGTCACTAAGCCTGCTGAAGAAAACAGGGAAGATCCAGATGCCGAAGAAAATGTGGACGATCCAGCTGTTGAAGAGGCTATGGATGTTCCTACTCAGCCTTTACAAGAGCCAGAATGTTGGAGAACGGTGAAGCAGAAGTTGGAAGTGCCAGTGAACTTTGACGAGTTTATGTCAACTGATACCGATGTTGTGGTGTGCGGCGAAATGACAGACGAGGAACTCGTTAACTTAGTTACAGTAAAACCTCGTTAATTTGAACTCTGTTAATTCGAAATGCTATATAAATCGAAGACATCGCTCGGTCCCGAACGTGAGGATAGGATTTTACATGCTACGAAGTTTGGTTAATTCGAAATTCGGTTAATTTGTAATTCGAAGCTTTTTTCTGGCCCAAACAGGGATCAAGTCCCAGTAATTCGAAGTCATTTTGTTAGAGAAGTCAGTAAAGTGTGCGAAATCTAAGAATAATGCTGCGTCGTGTGGTTTTGTACACCCCTGGCTTTGTTTCCGTTACCGCGCCTGCCCGTGTCGTGCTGACCTTGAGGCTTCCGTGCTGTCTGCTTGTGCACGGCGCTCGAGTTCGAATGAGTGTGTGTGTGTGATGATGCGCGAAAAGAGAGAGGAAAAGAAGAATGGAAGGCAGGAATGGCACATCGTGCGACAGCCTGATGCTGTGTGATATGACGATCACGTGATTTTGTGCTTTCCTCCCGCACTGTGAGCTGATACAGTTACGGTAAGACACGTGCGTATGTGCCACGAGTCTGGAGTATTTCAGTGGCCAGGGAGAAGCGGAGGCGGAGTGAATGAGTGGAGGAGAGGATGAGGAAGAAGTTAGCCTGGTCACACTGCGTCAACTGTTGTATCATCCAGAATGCATGATGATGCAATATTAAATAAGGTACATTGCCCTTGATTTAAGATTTAATTTGAAATAAAATAAATCTTACATATGTAAATTTAAAGTAGTAAGGGGAACTGCCTGCACTCTTCACGCAATGAAAGAAACAACGAAATTATTATGTTTTTACATATTGAACTATTTTATAACTAATTTTAGTAAAATAACAGTGTAAAGGCTCTGCCACAATGACCTTTTAACTGCAGTGCAGTGCCGTGCCTGTGTGATTCTGGCTGTCTGATTGGCTCACGTGAACATGACGTCACTGCTGTTCTGATTGCCGTGCTGTGCTGTGCCGCCAATTCCAGACGAACTTTGAACTTTTTTGGCAACGGCAGGGGCGGCACTCACCAGCCAACACCGGCAGGGAGCGGCAAGGTGATTGCTATTGGTTGACTGATGTACGTCACAAAACGAGAGCCAATACCGTGACAGCGCGCGGTGAAAAGTTGTAAACAAACAAAAATAAGCAACTGCTCTGCCACCTATTGTGCGCAGAATGAACTGTACCCCAGCGGCAGGCACCGGCATTCATTGTGGCATACAAAGAGGAGAAAACCGGCCGGTCACCGTAGCGGCAGCGCGAGCGGCTAGTCTCCAGCAGATGGAAATTTTCATTGTGGCAGGGCCTTAACTATCTACCTGTTACCCTGCTTGGAAAATTTGTGAAAAAAAAAATTAATTAATAAAGTTTAGAGAACTTATTACTAGTTATTACTTATTATGATCATGTGTAATCAGCTAATTATTTTAGCAAATAAAGTATCAGTAATTAAATAACTGTTTGCTCATATGAGGCCTGCATTAACTATTTCAATATCTTTATTTATGAAAAAACTGTTTAAATGGTCACAATTATAGTGGTGTGTTAATTTCTTGCTTGAAACTGTGTAATTTCATGCTGACGATCATTTTGGATCGGTCACGTAGAACTCGGAATTGAAGACCAGAGGAATAGCTGAAAATTATGTTTCCCTGCGTTTTTGACACTTTAATATCGTGTTCCCACTCTTTGCGACATCACTGTTTACAAAAGGATCTATCCGGCTATATTTTACATTTTTTATGATATGAAAACCAAAATTAAAATCTCAACTTTCCCAGCAAGGAGCTTTTCATGTAAACAAATAGCGTTGAACACGTCATAGATAAATGTATGATAACATAGTTAACTTTGAACTTCGCTGCCGGTACCTTTGCCACCATGTTCACAATCGCAGCTGCCGCCATCTTGGTACCTACCGCATACCAATATGCTTTAAGTGCAAAATATACCAGAATAAATTAATGTATCTGCACGAGCACACAAGGAGGTGATTTAGCGCTGCCGCAACAGTATTGTATTTCGCCGCTCTGCCAGACAGCCACAGTGCCAAGGAGTGGGTGGGAACGGGGGTGTTCTAGCTCCGCCACCACTGTATCGTACTACACCGTCCAGCCAGACAGTAGCGACTCGCAACAGTATTTTAAAAAAAGTCACATTTTAATGTTTTAAATGTTAATTATTGGGTTGTGCGAAAGTGACTTATTTCCCAAGAAACGAAAGTGAAAGGCAATGTATGAACGTTCACGAAATCGAAACAAAAACAAAAGTTCTTTTGAGATGAATTCAGCATTAACAAAAGGTAAATGAAATTCTTAAAATTAAACATAATAAATATTTAAAAATTTACTGTGCTAAATCAGTGTGCATATTTTTTCACAACACAATACAATTTTGCCTATCATGTAATACAGTACTTATACCACCGTACTGAAAGTGCATCTCTCTCTTGGATTTCGATACAGTCTTCTACATATATAATTTTGATGTCCTTTGATGTAGCTAAAAATTACTTTTTCATATAACTGAATCTGACGACACTCTAGCAGGATACGTCAAGACTAACTACTGTATTTGCGCAAATACTAACCCCAAATTCTGAGCACCAGAAATTAAAAACACCCATGGCAAAAAAACTTGGGTATATTTATTAACAACACGCTTTTATGCATTAAGACCAAGAATTTAGCAACCAAGTGGTTTTTATGTATTTCCGCATTTCTAAATCCTTTTCAAATAATAAATGTCGGGTGTGCTTGAGCATGAGTGGAATATTTGCCGCTGCATTAACCTCTAGCGCGCAGCGTTTGCTGCAAAGTAGAATGTCTACGACGATACTCTTTGACTGTGTCTCGAGCCGAGTTCGGCCGAGGCTGCCCGACCACTTCTGAAGTTACGTCTTGTGCCAACGACCATGCTCGTTACATATCTTACGTGATTAGCGAATGATGGTATTTCACTTTCATTACTAATTTTTTAAGTTTATTTAGTTACCACATTTCATTCGTGATATTTTTAATACGTTGAATTGGTAATGAAATCTATGGTGACTTAAAAAAAAGTACCTTATACTGTTGTGTGTGTTGTGTTACTCAAACGGGAACACGGCAGCAGCCATATTTACTTACATTCACCAAAATTTTTTTTAAATATTCATAATACATATATACCTACGCTGCTGTTTGATAGCATAAATTAATCAGGTAATTTCTCAAATATTACGTGATTTTCTTAACATTCTATGGTGTTAACACTACTATTGTCAGCGCCTGTTGGAGTACCACCTTTTCACACTATTTGCATGTTTGTTTATGTTTTGCCGCACAATCTTTCAACAGCACGTAAATAATTTCTAATAAATATGTTTACATGACTTGTTGTGATAACACGTTCATGGTATCAAAAGGTTTTTTTCTGAACCAATTATTACAAAATGAACTTTGATAAGCTATCAAAAATTTGTTAAACTCAAAATATTTAGCTTGTTAACTAATTTTGACAGCTGCAATTCATCAAAATTGCGATGAATGTAGTAAAAATTTGATTTCGGTTTCGGTATATGGAACATTCGCACAACCCTAGTGCATTATTTGTATAATGTAATGTTATATTTAATTCCTCTGCTTGTAATATTTTTTATGAAGATTACATCATAGTAACGTTGTACGTCTGTACTGTAAGACCACCAGACCATAGTCAGGGTGAATTTGTTAAAAAATCATTTAAAATACATTTGATACCGACACTCTGCAGCCAAAAGCCGGTCATAGTAAATCTTAGAATCATAGGGTAGTGTGTAATCCCCCCCTATTACTCTTGGGAGGCCTTGGAGTAGTGCCCGACCACCAATTGTCGTAATATATTTGTGTCCGATTGAAATATGTGGGTTTCATTAAGTTTTTCTAAGTAAACATATGTAATGTATTATGTAATGCTGCTAATGGGCTCGCGATACGGGTTGTCTGGCAGGAATCGCGTCTGGATGTAAGATAATGCAAAGTATGTGAAGTAGTTTGTGTAATGAAATTGAAAGGAAATATTCTAAGTCCATTGTTTGTCAAGACTCGTTAAAATTAAAATAAACTTGTAATAAATATGCTTTTGGAAGCTGAATTTTAAAATTAAACAACTTTGTTCTCTTGTGAAAAACGTATAAAACCAATATCTTGAAAGTTATAGCATTGGTAAAATTTGATGTTTAAAAGAAAATATTCTAAGTCCAGTAATCCTGTGCACACGTTAACTCAACAAAACTATATCATGTAGGTACTCATTTTAACCAGCTTTTAAAATTAAACAAC
>PNEQ01003163.1:0-13753 GCA_003012365.1 Medauroidea extradentata | reverse complement strand
GGTGGTTTTTTGTAACACATGAAGAAACGAGTGTAACAAATGTTGTGCGGTTATAGTTAGTTACAAAGTAATTCAAATAGTTTGGTTACAAATCAGTGTGGAACACGCATGCACCCAGAAGGCCTAAGTTAACCGAACTATTTGTTTGAATGCATTCACAATCTTGCTAACCTATGGTAAGTTATTTCTACTACAGGTTTATAAGCTTAATGTTACTAGTTTGGCAAGGGACGATTTCTGCTACTAGTTGCATTGATATCACTAAGGGGCCTATAAATATGAATTTTCCCTTGCAAACTCGTTCATAATATATTAATTAATACCTGCAGTGGAATTTACCTTAGGCCTACCACTAGTAATTGAGCATCCTTGTCATATGAATTAATAAACCTGAAATGACTTTCACAGGCTACTTTAAAACTACCTAAAGTTATGTAGATTTTTAGTTTAACATTGTTTACCGTCAGCAATAGATTATTCTGAAATTTGTGTAGAATCATGCTACCAGATTCTGAAAATATGGCTGCAAATTTTTTTTTTGCAGTAATGCAGTATATAGAAATATATATTGTTTCAGTGGTTCTTCTTATGCACATAATAAGCACATAGATATTTGGTTATTTAACGCATACTGTATTGGTTAAGTTTTGTGTGTTTCTTAGGTTTTGGAAACAATTTTACTGCGCCTGATTTACGCGTTTTCTTTTCATTTAACTGACATTACTGATAAGTGTGATTGGAGGTTGGCAGCTCTGATATACAAACATTACAGATGCTTACACTTCTTCTTGTTTCTTACTAAAGCCTTTAATGATTCTGCAGAATTAATTAAAGAGGACGTCACTAAAGAAACATTACACCAACAAAAACATTATGTTGATTTGTAATGCAGCAGCTTCATTTCTTTGCACAACTAAAACAATGAGACCACACTGCAGGCTCGAGGTTACAGTGTAAGTGCAGTGTATGAGGGGTAGTAAGTAGAAAAGCAGAGTAACATAAGGGTTACGCTCTTGAGTCCGTTACGTAACACATTTTATCTGTAAGTCGATCGTATGCATGCAACTTTGTACTACGTTAATTCAAAATTAGCTCTGTCCAACACCTGGTGCCCTGGCAAACACGCATGTGCATGCCGAGCTGCAAAGCAAGACCAGATGGGACACGTTGAAACTCTGTGGTTGTCTACTGCAGACACACACATGTACGCATTCACAGATGGCTTGTTGGTGAAGGCGCACGCGATCGGTCACATGCAGTGACGATGCTTACACATCTGCTAAGCGGGAGTAAATTACTTTGTCTGGACGATGGTTACGAGTGTCATATACAGTACAAGTGTATTAGATGTTCTGTTCACTAGTTAACCTTCATCCTTTTAGATACATGTGGCCGTAAAATACACTTATTTTGGGAGTGATTACTGTATTTTACGAATATCCAAAGAGCGCGCATATAATTATGGCCTTGGCTTAATATTTCCTGATTACAGGCTGCTGACAAATTTATCTTGTCAGGTTAATTTTCTCAAACGTTGGTGAGTTCTTAGAATAATAAACTGCAAGTGATTTAGTTTCAAGTCTCCGATTGCATTACAACCAACCATAACAGTGATACCATCTTTTACCACCTAACATTCAGATGTAGATTTTCCTTCCTTTGAAAAAAAAAGTCCGCACCTGCATGTGTGGCTTTGTCTGTAACTTTCACAAGAGTATTACAGTCGAAACAGGGCGATTAGTTTCACTAGTAATTTTTTGAAAGTGTTTTACTGTCTTAGACTGACATACTTACAGATCACCCATTTTTTTAACACTCTCAGGGCCGGTTTCACAGTGTCTGGTTATGTTCCGATTATTATCTGAATAAATTTTAAGTGGCGGTTAGCAGTGTTTTGTGTTTCTCGAGTTATGGTAAACGTAAAACTGTTGTTTAACTAGTGGTAACCAATGGTTAAGTTAAACACAAGGAGAAGTTCTGGTTACTAAGTTATTCGGAACATTTAACAAATATGGCAGATTGTGTTTTTAAGCAATAAAACATAATCCTTGTGATGAAAACATGATTATGTGTTATAAAATCAGAAAAAATAAGTGAATGTGAAATTATACTAAGGATGTCTTCAGTTCTTGCATTTTTATTGAATAATAGTTTCATTCAAAATGATGAGATCACTGCCAATACAGAAGTTGTTTCACAACTGAGGTTATGGCAGACTTAATTTTTAAAGATGATGGTTGCAAACAAAACTCAATACAATGTTGGTATTTTTAAATCGAAGAATTTCTTGCCGATAATGACAATTTTTATAAAGATATTTTATCAACACAAAAATATTAACGCCCAAATTATTGCGAGAAACATGTTTCATGTTTTAACGTTAATCACTATTTAGCTTATAAAATGTACGCTACTGTTTTTGTTTTAAAGTGTTAAGAGGAAGAGGTTAGTTTTGGTTAGGTTACACAGAAAGCCCACTTATATTTTGTAAATAAACATGCCAAATGCATAAATTTTTTGCTAGCACATAAAGAAAATGAAACACAACATAACTTACATCTAAACTGTTTTTAATTCAAATATTCACACACAACAGAAACATACAGTTACTTTTATCGCCTTGCAAATTGAAACAAAGATTTTTATTACTGAAAAGAAATCTTCAATTAATATTGGGCTTCATTCACTAGAGGTTACCTATGGTCGGTGAATATAAATAACATGAACATAGAGAAAGTCTCTTGCAGTAATATCGCACGAATATAATCGGAACCTAAAGAAAAACCATTTACGGTGAAACAAAATACAGTTGAAGTTTTACTACAAGTCTGCTTATTTTCGTCCATGTTTATTACGAATTTTGACTTTCTCGTACAAATCTGTTGAAGTGATTTTCGGTGGCAATCCACAGACTTGTGTACGCTTTTCGCTATTCTGTTTACGTGTCTATCTTTTTGTGTTTTTGTATTATACTTTTAATGTTATGTCGGTACGCAGACACACGCCTGTAATTACTCTGCTGCATGTCTTCCAATATTCCTCTTTCTGTATTTTCACATCACTGCGTCTATTTTTTACATTCCACAGTATGAAAAAACTTTCATTTACTCTAGGGTATTTAGAAGTTCAATTTCAGAGATAAGAAAATCACCGGGACATGCTTGTTTAACCTCTTTCGTCCATTGTTTACAAGCTAATGTTAACTACGACTTAAAAAAAAAGATCCAACACCCAACCACATTTTGAATTTTCATAACAAAAAAAATATATACATATATCTGACAGATCCATGTCTAAACAGCGATGTTGCAAATAGTAGGAACAAATAATTAAATGTGTGAGGAAACATCATTTTCAGCTACGTATTAACTTTAGTAAGCAATTCTAAATAAAACGTGACCAATGCATGGGTGGTATTTTTGAATGATTCTAGTAATGGTGGCAAGTTACACTCTGAAGAAGTATGTCCAAAATACTTCTTTAGATTGCAAAGCATGGACTCTAGAGGATGGTCGACATGAAGGCACTCAATTTTGTGCAAGAAATTACAGTACCACTGATATTAGTGTCTTTTTTTTTATTAACAGTTTTTGTCATCAAGCAAAGCAAGCAAGCATGTAGTTAATGTGGGTCTCTTATGAGCAAACTTTTATTTAAAAAATCACAGATACTGTATTTAGCTCAAATAAATGATTGAGTATAATCATAATTTTTCTAAACTTGTTCAACAAATTTTTCCAAATAGGAAAACAGGTAGCAAGTTCCACTGTTATTTTACCAAAACTGGTTAGAAAGTTGTTCAGTTTTTAAAAAGATTGGCAATAGGTTGTTCCAGTATACAACATAACCATGATTTTATGAGGCCTCATGCCGAATATTGCCCTAATAAAATCACTGTCTTTTAAAATAGAGTACTCGTATAATTGGAGTTTTACTGTACTAACGTCTCAATTTGTCACAGTGTTATCATAATTACTAAGGAAAAGAAAATTTTGTGAATTCAATAACCCACATGCTAGAATCTATTGTTCTATGCATACTCAAGAAATGTCTATTCGTTCATGGTCACCTGTTCAACTGAATAGCAGCTAATGGACAAATGGTTGGGGCTTGAGTATGCACAGAACAGTGGATTATAACATGTAGGTAAGTGAATTTAAGATATTTTCTGTCCCAAATAAGTACATGTTAATTTTTGCTGTCAAAATTCTATCACAAGACTCCTAATTCTTATGTTGTTGTATTAGTAAATGACAATTCAAAGTAAATTTTGTAAATCTACAAGAAATTATAAATTCCCTTCACATTATCAAAGAGGGAAATTTTTCCTGATTCTACCCAAGGGGAAATTTTTTTCAGTCTTGAAATTTCCCAGCCTGAAAATTCAGTTAGTGCACAATGTTAATTTTTACCTAGCATTTCTAGCATTTACTTTATTTTGACAAAAATTGCTGTCAGTGATACCTCTCAAATTTTGTGCTACATTTTCACTTAAGAGTTTTTGGTAGAAAACAGTGGATTTAATTGGAAAGTTCAGTAAATTCACCATAATCTGGCCCTTCTTTTCAAGAAATATAGCTAAACAGTTTCCATTTGAGCTATTCCTGCTTTAAAACAGTGTTGAGGAATTTAAATTGTAACGTACAGTGACAAAGACCGTACAGTATGTTATAATATTCTTGCATATACGCAACTATTTGATTTTTTATCTGGTCCTGCCATTTTTCCACGGAGCATTGTGCTTTCTTTTCTTCCCTATAACAGCACTGGCATCTCTCATTTTCTGCAGATAACATTACGTACTTTCTGCTGAAGTAACATCATCTCCAGTAAAATTTTTTTATCAGTAAGATTTAAGACATTTGACTTGAGAAGAATAAGCTTACAGACAAGTACAGAAAACAGTTAATGTTTGGTAGAATATCGTAGGTATACATTTCAGTGATACTGATGGTGATCTTGAAGATAATAACTATGAACCTACAATTTACCGTACTATATTTTTACTAATTACTTACACACTACTTTAGTTCCTGAAGGCAAATACACTGAGGAATAAATTTAGTCCAACTACAAACTGAGTGACTGTTTTGAAAATGGTGAAAATAGACATAATTTTTTTCCTAATCATCAATTTTGGTGAAATGATTGATTCCTGCTCATAGTTTTCCTGCATGTATAATTTTTTTCACGTGTTCTTGATATTCTTTATAGCAAGAGTTAGGTACTGTTTAACATTTACCGGTAAATTAAATGTAGTACTGTTTTTTGTTACCTGCATTGTACAATTTGTTACTTATAATTTAATTTCACAGTAAATTTTTATTGACACTTCAGATTCATTGGTGTTTTGTTCTTCATTCAGTCCGGCTTTTTGCATATCCATCCAGTCTGGCCTCCCAGACTAATCCGTATTAACGTGAGTTTGCTGTATTAGTGTTATTTGTGGACTACGTATGTACTTTGTTTAATGGTGTACATAGTAAGAGGTAAGTTAAGTAAGGTGGTGTGTGTTGTGAGCCCAGGTGTTGCGTGTATGTACGGCGGGAAGGTGCTGGGGTCATGGTACTTAAACCACATGCAGAAAAGGCAGAGGGCCGTCCATGACATGGTCCAGCGCATCCTTACGCTTTTGGAAGCCAACCATCAGGCTGGAGGTCAGAGTTACCTTGCCATCAACCATGTGCGTGACCAGCTGATCCACCCCTGGGACAGGGACAGTGAGTATGCTTGCAGTCTTTATTGGTCATTAACTTTATTTTGTAATTCATAATTGGTATTTACTGCAAAATTATTTATTGTTAGTAAATTGTCTGTAACAAACAACTGAAAATTTCCGATTGCCATGCCGGCATTATTGTGGTAGGTTCCCAAATTTTGCTCAATTCTAGTTTAGATTTAGATTCCATTGATCAGAACTTTCCTGCAGTTTTTACAGTAGGACAAGTCTCAAGCCATTCTTAAAGGTGTCTACAAAGTATTGGTCGATTTGCCTTATGGAAGACAACAATTAAGACTGCCCTCTTAAAACTGTTACTTGGTAAAAAAAAATTTATCCTGAATTTAAGACTAGTAAATATCAATTTTTGCTACTTATGCAAAAATTTTGCAAAAAAAAAAGTTGCAGAAATTCAATATTTGATACACAGTTACCAACCTAAACTAACCAGACCTAACTTTCCAAGTACAATATAACTCTGGAATAAAATTTATGCATTTAACATTTTCCTTCATGTAACATCACTTTGCTTTGATCTCACCACTTTTTCCATAAAGCATAATGCTTTCATTTTCTGTATACAGTAAACCCCTGACCTAACAATGGATCTAACGACATCAGCAATCTAACAACATAATTTTAAGGAACCCTGGAAGAGTAAGAACCAACATTTTAAAAATTGGTCAAAGCTAAGCAAAGTGCAATAGAATACAGTAAAACGTTACTTAAAAATAATTTTGCATACATTCAACAATAACATACTGCAGTTATAAATTGGTGATATGCAGCTGTTGGAAAAAAAACTAATGAGAAAATGTTACTTTGGCTAAAATATAGTTGATGTGTGCGCCGGTTGAGTTTAGTTGCTCGCACAACACCTACACTCAGTATGTGAAATGTGATGACTAACGCTTCCTTACCTTCTCCCCCACCCCCTCACTTCTCCATGCACCCTCCTCTCTGAACTTCCCTCACAGTCTCCTCCACGTGCCCTTATCTGAGCTACTCAGTTAGCCACCTGACGTGCGCATAACAACGGTAATGGCCAATACTGTAGTAGCTTAGGTCTCACTTCCAAACCCTTTGCCCTGGTGTAACGCCAACTAATGAGAAGGAAAGTTTCATGTATTGCCACTCTCTTGTCCTTCACTTTTCACCATTGTGATTTCAACTAGTGTTGCCAACTGTAGGGATGCTGAAAAATTTATTTGTTCTACTTATTGCTTGTCCGTGTTGCATTTTCCTAGGCGAGTGCTAAGCTTGCTCTATGGCTGTGCTATAAGAAACGCATAGCTAAAAATAGATAGCACCCCTTCTGACTGTACAAGCCAGCCAATACCCATTCACTTCTCCCCACCCACAGCCAACAAGCCAGATTGTGCTTGTGTGTGCACGCATGAACTGCTATGCCCCGATGCCGTGCCTCGTCTAGTGTATGTCGCAGCTACAGCCACATCCCCCCCAACCTGGCTATAACTGCCTGATAGTCATGTGCATTTAGCAGCCTGTCTGGCAGAAAATCGGAGCCTATTGTTTGTCGTTCCTCTTCCACTCTCTCCCAGCCATTGTCTTTGTTTCTGAGTCTGTCGAGGACCCAGGGGTTTGGGGTATGAAGAGACTACACATTTCTTTTTTTTCTCCCTCATTACAGTGGTAAAAAAAAGACTAGCAAGACACACTGTCCGTAAAAGAAGCAAATAAAGAAAATAATCCAGTGTGATCTCATTTTTTTTTCTGTAGCTTCACATCAGGTTGTACACGTTTGAATTGAGCTCTGCTTGATCTTGATAACTTCCGCTGTGTTGTTGATCATTTGGCACGTGAGGCGTGTGGCTGTGTAATTCACTGCACCATAAAAACGGCCTGTGACACAAATACAATTAGTCCCGTGTGGTACATGGAGGCTGATAAGGTCACACCGCCCTTACCCCACTTTTGCTTCACAACTACTAATAACCTGGACCTTCCTTCTTATCCAGTGGCATTTTTATTTTTAATGCATGTAACTGTTGAGTGGTTGCACTCCTATTCTGTCTAGAGGGTTTTTACGGTACTGTGCCAGTTTTTCCTTCTCTCTTTGTAGATGATGGCTTAGCTAAAGGCACACTTAGGGAGGTAGTCATGGACCCAATTGCTGCCATGACTCAATCCCTCTTTGCTGCGATGCATGCCTCCTCTGCATGAAATCTCCCCCTTGTAGGCATGTGGGGCTCAGCCCTGAGACGCTTTTAGGTCCCCACAGTATATTAGGGTAGATTAGGGGAAAAAATGATGACTAATAATATTTTCATTTTATTACCGCTCGCAACATATAAAATTTACTTCACTCAAGCTTTATCTTGTGCCTATGAGAAGTTGTGTTTATATTTCTTCCATTTAATTCTATTTTACAACAGAAAAGTAAGGTTATATTTACGTGTGCAGTATCAGTTTGTAGGCCAGTGGTGCAAGGAGTTGCGGCGTGAAGAGTTGTCATGCGCGGCACAGCTTAGAATTTTTTTCCCTGCAACGTCAAGTTGTTTTCAGTTTTTATAGGGTATATTTTCTGACTTAAGTAGCTGACAATTATTTTACCATATATTAAGTCATAGTTACGCTACAGATGATATATTATGAGCATTATTCGCTGCCCAAAACTTTGTGGCACTTACTGTTTTTTATTTGCTGGGAAACAAGGGGACTATAATTTTGGGATTATGGGGTACCATTTTATTTGGAAGACACATTTTCATTATACTGAAATATATTTTAAATAAAAAATGTGTTTATTTTAAGTCAGTGTTTGTTCTACGTTAACTTTGTAAAAACACATTTTAAATTTAAATTAATTACCTTGGGACTAAAGGCATAGGCGACCTAAAGACATAATTATCTGGCACCGTGCAGTGCCATTAGATCGAGGATTTACTGTGTCTTCCATCTCCTCTGTATAACGTCACTTCTTGCGCAGGCATAATTCTCAATTCAGGCAAAATTTTTCTTAACAGTTTGATTTCAGATATAATAACTAAAGACAAGTGTAGAAAACAAGTTTGTTGTGAATAATGTTATACGAGAACATTTCAGTGTGACGTGGGTGCTAGGGGAGGAACGTGTAGATGACAATGACACTGACTTGGTAGCCGAGTCGAACGAGATATGGACCGGCTAGCAGGAAGAGCTGAGATAAGATGGATAGTGGGGAAAAGGGCACACAGCGGAAGCCGCTGAGGAAACCCGCTTTGATGATGATCCCAGGGTCGATAGGCCGACAACCACGGGGCAGGCTACGTACCAGTGGATTGTTGTACCCTCTGACGGATCTTCGGGACATGTTTGGGCCATTCTCTACACCACAACACATCGCTAGGGATGGGGTGAGCAAAACGAGTAAATGAAAAACATTAATAATTTCCGTAGTTTACTCACCATAAACAATAGACTGCTATTCACGGAAGGCCAATGCCAGTTAAGTGGGCCTGAAGCACAAACCTCTCCAGTAGGTGATGCTGCAAAACAGCATAGGCTGGCTGTGTATTAAAGGTGCAAACTTAAGCTCCTGGATGCGACGGCCGGCAGGGGATGAAGAGCCCTGGGTGAAAAACATCAAAAACGGTCCCGGTAATTAAGATATAAACTATTGAAACTAAAAATGACTGATGAAAAATTGGTGAAGGACCCAAGGTAGACAAGACTTCTATCTCCTCCATAACCCAATCAACTCAACATGGCGATCGGCGTCACAAAGCCAACCCCGCTAGGGGGACTGACTTCGCGCGGTGCAAAGTAGTTCCCATACAAAATCATTAAATAGAACAAAGTTTCACAAGACACAATACAAGACAGACACTGGAAAAATAGCAAAACATATTAAAAACATTATTAGTATTTTGAAATGTCTTTTCTTGGATTATTGTTCCCTGTTGCATCATGTTCAAGTGGAAGGAGATAATAGACATAGCTAGAGGCACACATTTATGTGAATAAAATGAGTTGATTTCGTCATAAAAAATTGACGATTTCGTTAAATAAACTGGAATATTTCGTCAAATAAATTTTAACGGGAAAGGTACTTAATTATTTTAAAAAAATAATTAGGCAACAACTTTTTTTTTAAACAATTTAAAACAACTGTGCTCGATGTAATTTACAAGAGGACTGGGCTACCACATTTATTTCTTTGATCAATAATTTAAATCAATAGCATATAATATAATAGTATTTTATTTGATTTATCAAAGACATACAAACCTCACTTTCGAATTCCTGGGCCCGATCACACACACTTACTATTTTAGGCATTCCCGACCAACTTTGCTATGCAAATACACAAATTATTATTCCCACAACCCACACACCAATCTTTAAAACCTCAAACCCAACTAGGCTATTCACTGTCATTCCCCTTCACGTCACATGACATTGTACGCCCGTAAACAAAATTTCTTGTCGATATATTGATTGTGCGATTTCGGTACTCTTACCAACTCTCGACCATTGAACTTAAGTAGATTATTGAACATTACTAGTATATAACCTGTGTCGCCGGTTGCCTGTTTGCATCACAGCATGAGATCTATCAACAAAGTCCGCTGTTTTAGCATTCAACAAGATCATTATTTATTTATATTGTTCTACTCCGTATATCTCTGAGCTTAGGATATTGAATCGCAATAATAACTTTAATTCAGTTACAAAATTTGTAAACATAACTTTGTTGTGAGTTCGGAATTTTTCTGATTATATTTCTGCTGTTAGCAGTACTAAATTTGTGACAAAGCGCAAAGGTGGTGGTCATGTTTATTTTCTCACGTAATGAGATAAGTGCGAACATTTATTTTTTGAATAAAAACATCAAGCAACGATTCTGAAGCAAACAGTATCGCCGTGTCTCTGTGTTACTTCAAATTGACCTGGAGTAATTTTTCCCAAATATAAATGTGCTGGTCAGCAAAAAAGGTCGGCAGGCATGAAGCCGATCATGCAGTCGGCAAAATTACCAAGATCGGCCAATTTTTATTATCTGTAATCGGCGTAGGCTCACCCCTAGTGCATACGATGGACAGAAACTCGTAAAATTTGACTGTTTGAAAATGTTTTCAAGGTAAATGAATGACAGTTTAGACAGGGTGTTATGTCTACAGTACTTATAAATAAGCAATTTCGTTGCTGTACCGTGGATACAAACATTTTTAAAGAATTTGTGAATAAAAACAATTGCTCCATATTTCATGTTATTTCGCGGTTCGCAAAAATTTCCGGGATCTAGACATACAGTAGCATAGCTGATGCAATTCTTACGCAATTGAATAAGGGCTACTAAAAATTGCAACAAAATATTAAAACTTATTTTTTAAAAATATTGGAACAATAATTAGCTACATGAAAAACATAGGAATGTGAATGTATTTTCTGTGTCTCCAGAGCACTGCTGTGTTTGTGTAAATTACTGACGTGTGAAAAACATACAGAATAAACAAACACTGAAATTTACAATTACACTAAAGAATCACAACACACGCAAAAACCTTGTCACACATTGTTCCCACCCCCTTCTCTCGGTGCTGGGTGGAGAGGGAGGTTTCCTCAGGAGTATTCGGCAGAGCGGCAGACGGACTAAGGGAAGGGGCATGTTTGGACACATGTCGAGTGTTATTAGGGATGGTGATGCTGAAAATGATCATAATCATACAGATCATTGATGCTGTGGATGCGACAAATGCCAAAGTTGTGTACTGAAAGTTTTGGTAAATGGTTGGTATCTCTGTAGTTAGTAAAATGTGCTTTTACTTAAATTATTGTGTTTATTAGAATATTATGATTTAGCCATTTGCCAATAATTGCATGCTGCTAGATACTATTCCTGAAATGTTTGTTTGTTGATGCTTACAGAGCTAACATGGGTGTGGAATGAGGCAGTGAAGTTTCTGGAGCATAAAGAGTCTCGAGTACGTTGTGAAGTGCAGCAAGTGGCTGGAGAAGAGTTCCGTGTGTGGCGGTGGCTGCCAACTTATGGTCGTAGAACTCCATCATCCACGTCAAGGTATGCGACAAAAAAAATAATAATTTATAGTACATCTCATACAAGAATTCCATTTTTGACAGTCGTGTTGATGTTTATTTTTACAGCTGTTTCCATGAAACAAACAGTGCTTTCCTTTGCTACAAGTGATTTTTGTATGTGCGTGCGTGGCTCTTAAAATATGCAGTTTATTCAAAGTACAGTAAAACCTCTTTATAACAACCCCTTTTATAATGACCACCTCTCTATAACAACCCTTTCCTCACGAACCTTGGGCTTTTAAAATAGGGGTTTTCCTGTACATTTAAACCTCTTTATAAAGACCGCCCCTATATAAAGACACTATTCTGTGGAACCATGAGGGGTCTTTATAGAGAGGTTTTACTGTAGTAATATTTTCCTGTAAAACTTTCTAGACGTTGTGACGGGTCACGTGTGAAACAGTTTGATACTTACTTGCTAGTGTCCATTTGCAGGGCTCGGAGCGAGTCACTAAAAGTTACTGAATGTTACTTTTTTTTTTTTTTTTACTAAAAGTCACTTATTTTCTTCATTCGTACGACGACTACTTTTTCTCGCTCCATTTTACAACGTAAGCGTAGTTTTTGGTATTACCAAAACTTCCGCGAAGATCATTACACATTATTTATCATGCGTGCCGCGCCATGTTGCTGTACTGCCGCGGCGCCGGCGCGGCAAGTATAAACAATGATTATCGTATCGTGATTGTATCGCTTCTATAATCGATAGCAGGTTTCTTCTGTGTGATATCACTTGTCTTGGCTTTGGCTTTCGGGTTTTCAGTTGTAGATAACAAAACAAGTTGTGAGACAAATTGAATTCGTGAACTAGAAAAGTGTTTGTGTTTACAGACGAGCGCAAAAGCACTTGTTAGTACCTACAACCCGATGGTAACGAGCAGGATCATGGTGGTACAACATATTGATGTTGATGTGCTGTAAACTTCCCTACAGTGTCGTGGTTATGTTCGGTGTAAAAAATAATTGAGATACGTGTTTCTGCATCTTTTCTAACAGTTTTTTGCCTGTTAGCATTTTCATTATTGTTTATTATATTAATTTAAAGATTTACATTAGCAAGTACCACATTGAACGTAAGATGTCTTTGTTTAAGATTTGAAAAAGTGCTCAAATTGGCATTTGTATTATAATAAAATGTAACGTGAATATTAAAATTATGATTGTACCTAATTCGTTTTTAGTGTGCAACAAAACTTACTAAAATATGTAATGGCTGAATCGCTACCAGGTATGGTTATGTCATGAACCATGTGTCTGGTTTTAATTAATTTGACTTTACACTGTGACAGTTTTGGTACAAATTGAGTGAAAATGGGGAAGTGTCATTTTCGAGCGGAGTGGTTGGAAAAAAGTGATACTTTAGGGCACAAGATTTCCAAATGGGCACAAAAAGGAATTAAAAATGATGAACTTTATTGTATTTAGTGATGGGTCGATTCCGATTCCAGAATCGATCGATTCCACTGGAATCTAAATTGAAGCGAATCCCTAATTTTGGAATCGATATGACCGATTCTTAAAATAAACATCCATGTGAACATATTTTAGTTTCACATGTATCACTGATCGGCTAGAGAGATTTTGTGTACAAACTGCGAACTATTTGAGGTTTCTGATATTACTGTCGCCGATATAGCGCACGAAAATGCAATTCTAATTCCATTGGTAAACGTCAACTATAAAATAAAATTTTTTTCGTCAATGATCGTCGTCACATTTGTTCAGAAAATTACGTTGCATTACATTCAGTATCAAAATAAATACAGTAAAACCTCTATTTAACAAAACTCAAAGGACCAAAAAATGACATGTTTGTTGTAAGGGGGTTTGTTAAATAGAGGTTTTATACAACTGATTTCTACTCGACATAGAATTTCACGTGAACTACAAAACTTTGGTCGACAACTCACAGTATATCCTGGGAATTATAGAAGCAACCAAAAAAAAGATAATATTGCTGAGATTGCTATTTATTTTAAAGATTATGAACAA
>PNEQ01003162.1:39933-55731 GCA_003012365.1 Medauroidea extradentata | reverse complement strand
TATATTTATATTTAAATTTTGAAAAGATGAATTTAAATTAACATGTCCCCAATTACTAGGTTATTGAATTCTGTTGTATCATACCGGACACCTGACAAACTCACCCTGAAAATGGCATATAGCCTGTTAAGAAATATTTACATAATATAAATTTAAATAAAAAAATAAAAACACCTTTTAAAGATTTAACCAAGATGGGGAAGTGGCTGAACACTTCACAGTAATGATCTTGATAATTCTTCATTGATCATTTTCCAAGTAGCTTTAATCTTATTCATTGCATTCAATATTTTGTCAGCAATATAATTCCTTTTAGCCACATTTATTACTTTATTTAGAATGTTACAATACTTTTTAAGATATATTTTTTCGACATTATTGTTGGAGCTCCGTACCTGTTCATAAATTTTTCTTTTATTTTTACAAGATATTAAGATGCCTCGAGTCATCCGTGGTGCATTTTTGCTTGTCAGTTTATTTTTAAAATACTTTACAGGGCAATTTGAATCATAGTAAACTAGTACAGTCTTTAAGAATATGTTAAACTGTTTATCAGAATCCTTTTCTCTATACGTATCCTCCCAATTTTCTGTAAATAAGGATTTATATAAATTATCCAGTGTATACTTGTTTATTATTCTGTTTATATACTTCTGCTCTAAAATTAAGATTTAAGCCAATAGGTAAAACTAGAAGCTGACAATTGTGGTCAGATAATCCATTAACTAAAGGAAGAACAGAATAATTGTTCTTATTGGTTTTATAAATGAAAAAATTATCTATTGCTGTTTTAGATTGGTTTTGAATTCTTGTTAGGAAAAATACAATTGGTTCCATATTAAAAGCACTTACTATAGAGTTTAATGTTAAAGTATCTTCAGTTTCTACTAAATAATTTATATTGAAATCCCCACACATAATAAATTCTACATTAATATTAAAAAATTCAGTTAAAAGATTTTCTAGTTGACCAGAAAAAACTACCATATTCCCAGAGGGTGCCCTGTATATACAAATTATAATATACATCTTATTAATAGCTCCGATTCCAATTGTGCAACATTCAAAATCTTGTTCTCTACAGTATTTACTACAGTCAATTTCATGATATCTTAAATTATTTCCTACATAAATACATACACCACCCTTTTCTTTATTAGTTCTGCAATAACTTGCTGCTAATTTATAGCCTTCAAAATGAGACAATTCTATACAATTGAATTTCAGATGATGTTCACTTAAGCAAACTATATTAACATTCAGATTATGATCTAATATCAAAGATTGAAAACAAACAAGAAGTTCATCCTGTTTATTGAATAAACCTCTCATATTTTGATGCAGGATAATTAGATCAAGTAACTCATATTTTACATAGTTGTGTTTTTGTTTATCACCTACATACTGTATTTATAAGATTCTTCAGAATATACCACATTGGAATAGGTACTTTTATTACATTTGGTTCTTTTGATACAATTTATATTGGATCTATCTTTGAAATTATTAGAGGATTTTTGTAATTTATCTGTCAAAACAATGTTTGTCTGATTTACAAGCCCCAGCTGTATATCAGACAAGCTGCTCAGTTTTCAGAAATATCGCCTAATGATATGACATTTGTCACTTTTTGAGACATGATGAGTTTATATGTTTCTGTAACAATAATGTCCTTTCCTTTATAATTAAGATGTTGCCCATGACCTGTGAATACACTTCTCTCCAAGACACTTATATCATACAGGCTGACATTCCTAAAATGTTTGCAAATATTTTTAAAATAATGTTAGTCTTTTCAATTTCATTATTAACTACTGACCATAATAGCAAGTCAAGCCTAGCTGGTAGATTCATGACAATAATGTTTGTATGTGTTAAGTCGGCAAGGCATGTTTTTAAAGAACTACAAAATTCAGCAGCATTTTTTTTACCAACATCATTACTCCCTCCCAATAACACAACAGTGTCCTTGGAACATAACTTTCTGTTCACTAGTATCAAGTTTACTTCTACAAACGTAGCACTAGGTTTAATTAATCCTAATACCTCTTTATGAGCTAGTTCAGAACTTATTCTACTTGCTAATCTTCCCCATGACTATCTGCTAATATTACAACTTTACCGTTTTTTGATTTCTAAGGCCTAGACTTGGTTACACCTTGTTGGCATCTGGAAATATCTTCATATAAACTTCAACATTCATACCTATTTCTGCATTAGACTGAAGAAGTAGGGCAGGTCGTCTTTACTGGAGTTTTCAACCAACCTTTAGTCACTTGTGTCCACGAATTTTCTTGAGCGTTAGTCGAAACGCCTCGTTCATTTGATTCCCTAACAATTTTTAGATCACCTTGAAGTATTTTAATAATCTCCTTTAGAGATTCAATCTCTTCAATTAATCTTTTCACTAAGTCTTGATTCTCCACATATATTTCTTCCAACATAAATACACGACTCGGAAGCACTGTCAGAGTCAGTTTCTTCATTTTCACCATTACATTCACGATTCTTACATACACCACATACCCACTCACTATTTGGAATGTTAGATTCATCAACGTCACAACACTTTTGATAATGATACCATTTATCAAATACATCGCAAAGGATTCCATTTCGAACAACCTTTTTACACAAACCACATTTGAAATCTTTCAATACAAAAGATTTTTTTAGAGAACCATGTAGCTTTTCTACACTCGGCGCCATGACATGGAACGTCAGGCTGTTGTTTTCAGACTTATGATTGAAATCTAAAACTTTCAGTATGTAACGTTGATTTCTTTAAAAGGTTATTTAATAAAACAATCATGCCAACAAGTTTTTATTTTTATGTAGACTACAGCAAAACCACTATACGATCACAACTGGCCACGTGAGAGGTTAAGTCAACAATGATGTAAGTTATCTTCATTCAGTTAGCGCCGACGCGCTACATTTCTTGGTGCCGTGACCAGGATATTTGGTCCGAGGATGTAAGTAACTTCATCTTCATTCTGCCAGACGCGTCACAGGGTGAAGGCCCCAAAACACTGGAAAATCATGCACTTGCTGAATAGCGTCCCAAATTTGGTTTGTGGGAGAGTTAATATGATTTTCGGCTATTTAAGAATTCATTAGAATTTTTAATTAGGTAGCACAAAAGAAAACTGGCAACATTAAAAATATTTATAGAATTAATTAGACACATAAAACACTACGGAAAGGCACTTGAAAATTTAACACGAAGGATTTGGGTTGCAAAGTTGGCTGTATAGAGAGAGTCCAACTTGCCCACGAGGCGCAGGGGTGTTTTTACCGTTGTTTGAGGTTAAGTAAGAAAAAATATTACTTGGGAATTTTTCAGACACAAGGGTACCCCTTGTCACGAAACACTACTACCTACTGGTGGTGTGACCCACGTTGACGGACTCAGCACATTTAAGTGACTGTCTCACTGATCTGCATTTATCACTCCTGGATGAGGAAAAAAATTGCTGCATTGCATATTGAAGGCTTGGCTGGAAATGGGCAGTGAGGCTGGTAAAATTATACAGAATAAACGTTTAAACATTTACTATTTTAAATAAATATATATTTGTAATAATTACAATAGAACAAGACAGTGGTAACATGGGGAGAGAAAGAGAGAGATAGACAAACAAAAAAAATTCTCTTTTTTTCATCACGCTGTTTTTGAATACAATTTGATAGTCTGAAGGTAAACCTATACATTTTAGAGTGAATTGTATAAGCTCAGCTTTTTTTCATAGCTCTCTTATGTAAGCTATATATAGACAGACAGACACACACACACACACATACATACACAAGTAAAGAATGCAACTGTCGAGTTCAAATTAAGTAAAATATCATGAAAAAACCAGTATATATTTCTCACTTAACAATTACAAATTTAGTTCAACATTTCAAACATACAGCCAGTATCACAACATAAAACTGAAAATAAAATAGCCAGCAACATTTCTTCATGCAATACAGATAGCTTCAGAAATGGAATAGTGCATACAAGCAATTTTGTTTAAACTATAATCAACACACAATATAAACATGGCTGAACAGTACCTATATTGATTACAATATTTGTAATTTAACTTTACTAAAATAATAAAAAAGGCTGTCATTGTATGACCAGTTTGAAAACACTGAAGACTAAATACACTCAAGCAACTAAAACAGTTGAGACCAAGTTCAACCAGATGGCAAGCCACTTAATGAAAACAACGAGGGGAAAAAGGAACTGGAAGAACAAACATGGTTTCAAACTGCTCCCATGCTACGTGTTTCAACAGTGTTGCCATGCTGGCATGCCAACACCTCCTGCCCCTTATCTCTGCCTGGTGGTGAAGTATAGCAACTGATACTGCAATCTACATGAAGGAAATAAAGCTGCCTGCATTATCTCTTCACACTGTGTGCTTCAAGAAAACTGAAGTTATATACCAAGTCAGTTCACACCACACATGAGAAATGTGAGGGCTAGATATGTATACATCCTCATCTAACTTCAACACAAGCTCTGCCCTTGCACTGCCAGACAGGTCAGCGACAAACTACTCACAGTTGCTTCAATCTCGAACCCAATCATACACAGCATGGCAGCGGACAGTACAGAAACTAACACGGAATTAGTCTTTCATTGTTCCATCAGAATTTGCCACGTGCTGTGCCTTCTAGCACACAAATTTCATTATAGGCAGAGAAATGTGGTTCGAGAGTAAATTTTTTCTCACAGTTAAAAACCAGTCTTGACCTAAAAATATACAATCACATTAACATGCAGACTTCTTAAAATTAAATTATTATCTCAGACATATAATACAAGCCACAAAAACTATACGATAAAAACGTTTAGCAAACGGTACATTATCAATTTAAGAGCATACAATCCCCATAGTTCTAACCCATAATCACTAATTGCAAACTTTTTTAATATTTCTTTTAACAAAAACTTTTTTTTGCACATTTGGTGAAATTTCACAGTGCAATTTCAGCATTATAAACTTTATTCTCACTAACTTGCTGGAGAATCCGCTAAGTTTTCAACGCACATAACGGCGCACAGCATGAAAACAAGGCAGGAGTGGCATTCAACAGTTACTGGTTACCAGGACAGTCTGAAGGGGCTCGGCTTGTATCTATTTTTAACCATGTGCTACTCATAGTGCTCGCCGAAGGGAAAAAATGCATTGAGACCAACAAAAATGCTACCCACAAATTTTTATGCCGATTAGTGATTTTCTTAAACTTTTTTACTGGTTTAAAATAAATTCTTTACAGTTTCTCAAAATCGTGTCTTAAAAATTTGGGATGGGAGGAGGAGACGAGTAGTTGTCATTGAACAAAACTGAAGCATTTTGAAGCCCATACGTCAAAACTCCACTTTACTGTGTACACATCCCTCGGACTAAAAGTTGTTAAAACGATATGTTCGTCGACATGATATTCACTTGAGTGGACCTGTATACCAACACCTTTATGGATATCTGAAGCTCCAATAATTGATTTAATTCTTTTTAGCAGTAGTAACTTCAAAGTCACTATCCCATAACAGCTGTGTTTTGATGGCTTTACCAGTCTGGGGGAAAAATAATTTTCTTATAAACATTATGTAGGACTAAAATTATTAAACAGAGAGAATAAATTTCACCATTAAGTGAAGTTTTACTTTACTTAACTGCACAATTACTCCACTTATTTTCATTGTTTACACAGGAGTACTGTACTAGCTTTTGAATATTTAATGAATGAAACCACTTATCACACTGCAGTAATTCGTCACAAAAGTTGGGTCATTCTTCTAGTGTTGACATCGTAGCCATATACAAGTTACATTTTCTAATAAGCATTTTATCACATATTGTTTGGACATGCATTTTACAAGAATATCTTCAAGACAGAGCTGTCACAAATAAAGAAGTACTACAACAAGAAAAATGAATGCCTTCACTAGTCAACAACTTTATCATAAGCTGCTACATTTTAAATACATGGCTATCGTAATAGACATACTTTCAACCAGAAATGTATTTCTTTCAGGCCAAATTAGGAATTACCACAAAAAAGTTAATGATGATGTGTCTATGATATACATACCAAGTGATGGTCACAATTATTAAAATACAAGGCATCAGTGGTAAAAAAGTTTATTTTAAAATACATTTGTTACGATGTAGCAATAATATAAGTGATACCATCAATAATTAAGTCACAGGTGTAAAAGTCGAAGAACAATGTATAGAAACGACAGCTAGAACACACTTGTGGCACACACAACACAGAAGCATTGCTAGCCATGTGGTGACTCGTCTCTTTCCCCCCTTCCCCACACACCACGTACAGTCGCAAATAACTGCCAAGCCCTCTGTGACTAGCAGCAAAGCCAACCAATAAGAGAGCATGTCCATGTTGTGTTTATAGCCGTGGCCTTGTGGCTGGTTACCGTCCTGTGAGTTGCTATTGTTTGTTTACTGTTCAGGTAGAGTTTTGTTTTCAAAAATGTCTCGCAGATGCACCTACTTTGATTGCATGCAATTCTGTTTTTAGATTTAGATTTCAGGTTGCTATTAAAACTCATTGGACTGTTGTATTGGATTACAATTTAATTTATGGTTTTGGTCATTGGTTTTGTGCTATAATTATCGTGACCCTCTGAACTGGCCTGGCCGTCCAGCTCTACGAACATCTGTGAGGACATGAAATTTCCTGCTAAGGATAAAGACTAGCAGTGCTTAACAGAGGAATAGTTTAAAACACGTGCCGTAAGTGAGTGCTCCCGTGAACATGTGGGGTCCCCCCCCTTTCACCCATCTGCTTGGAGACTTGAACTTCGTGGATCTTCGGCCGGCCTCGACCATTTCCGTGCCTCCCCTCCCTTCTTCCCCTCTTCCCGGCCGTCTGCCGGGTTGAGTGTGCTCGCTCGAGTCAGTCGCCACTCGTGCTCCGACCCAAGTGTTGGTCCGGTCTTCTCGTGGCCGACACGGCACCAAAGCTTCACCCGTTTGTTCTTGGTAAGTTTCTGTTGTATTTGTTTTAGTTTATTCATCGGTTTATTTCTTGTATTCACAATCTAGTTCATCTTTCTTGCTCGATGCCATTTCGGCTGCGAGGCAATCGTTTCCGTTTTGAACCCTACCCCTTTTGACTCAGCCACTGTGTTGGAATTGTTTACGACTGTCGAGTGTAAGTTTACGCACGGAATACCCGTAGCGCTTCAGAGCATCATTATTTGTAACTGCAAATATGTAAGTATTCATAACAAATGTAATTGAATTTGAGCACGTTGTTATATAATATATTAATCAGTAGTGGTTTTGTTGCCACGTCCCACGATCAGTGGCGTTACCAGAGTTTGTGCTGTAGGGTGTATGGGGGGATAGGGATAATTGGCCCTGACGAGCGTGTCGCACGTGCCGTGTGATACCGGCGTACAGTGTTAGTATAATTGAGCGCTGTAAGTCTGAGCGAGACATTTACCAGCTATGACTTGGACTATTGGTTTTGTGAGCTGTGTGGGCCCAGAGCAATAAGTGATGACACTTTTGGATATATTGAAGAACGCAAGCCAACAAAATCAGATAGTGTGGACGATGGTGCAATATCGCGATGCTGAGGAAGTTGTGTGCGCTTGATGGGGTAATGTTTGGTTCTGAAAGCCATCTATGTTTTACAATAATGTGTAATCTAACATACAGTATTTTTTGCTATACGTGATTAAAAACTGGCTTAATTTCACTAGGAAAACTTAAGTATTTACAGACATAAAAAAGGAACAGTAATTAATCGCATGTATGAAGAAAAAACACCTTTGGGTACGAGCAACTAATAACGTAAACAAATATGCACGTACTGCTGCTGTCTTCAGACCCTCCCCGCACCCCCCAATGTATAGTCAACATGTTATGGCTAGCTGTAGCAGTACGCTATTGTACAAACACTCAAGAACTCTTGTAAACAATACCCGCATCTAATATAAAAAGCCACGGGGAGTATACAAGTATTACAATAAGGGGAGGAAACCAATCTGGCAAGTATCAGTCGTCAGACGACTTTAATAAGTGGAAGCGACAAGACAAGGGAGGGAGGGTGGCGACAGCAGCTGCAGCACAGTCCCGCAATCTCTGCACAGTGTTGCGCAGTTGCCAAGCCAATGTTGTCAAGTACGTGTTGGTGGTGAGCCGGCCAGTCCTTTGCTTGGCGCCAATCTCCAGATTCACAGTAAACAATTACCCAGCTGACCTTCGTGCAATCATAACGAGGTCTTGTGATACTACGAGAATGCAATTAACTATTTTTCGTGGATTGTTCAACAGCAAGTTTCAATGTGGCAGCTACACACGTAAATACAGTATCTGCCACTCACCTTTTTTAAAATTTTTGGGGAAGAAAAGAGGATATTATAGACTTGTCGGGTAACAAATTCTTCATTAGGGAAAAGTGTACCTATTAAAGGAAACTATTTAATTTTTAAAATGCGTCAATCATGAACTTAGAGCAAAAAACTGAATCAAATAAAATTTTTAAAAATTTTTAATGGGTCTAAATAGGGTAAAGTAAACTCCTGATTATCCGTGCACCGATTAACTGGTTTTTTGATTATCCGTGCGACTTTGAATACTGTAAAAAGCAAAAATTTTGTTAAAAAAAACCTTTATGGAATGTAAATGTGTCAACTCCTGTGTGCAAGAGTGGATTAACAAAATTTCAACATAATTTTTTCTTATTTTTACCGTGCACCCCAGACATACTTTTATATACTTGGTGAAAGGTTCTGAAATACGTTATTTGTACGTAAAACCATCACTCATTATGGTATTCGAGTTAATTATTTATAAAAAAATTTTTTTTTTACATTTTTATACAAACATACATGCTATTTTCGGGTTATCTGTGTTTCCCGATTATCCGTGCGTGGCGCAGCACCAATTAACACGGATAATCGGGACTTAACTGTATTTTGACAACTAACGACACATTTCTCAGGGAACGTGGCTTATCATAGTGGCAAGGTTTTACTGGAGTGTAAATTATACTGCCAATATGTGATGGTCATAGAGAAAATTATATTCTGGTGGTAACCACAAACAAAATCTTACATTTACAATTCTAGATTCTTGTTTTACTTATTTTGTAAACTTAGACTGGGGTCTACATTTGCAAACCCTACAACATTATGATGAGTAAAATAAATTTTTACACAGAAATTACAATTTCATGTTGTAATTAACGATCTTGCAATAGAAAATTAGTTCACTCAGTTTCTGCTTGAGATACATTCAAACTGAACAACTGTACGTCAGTGTTAACATTGTGAAAGGCTATATGTCCGGACAAGGAAGGACAGATGACAGTAGCAGAGGATAACTTGCTGACCATATAAGACAAGCACTTTCATCAAACACAAGCTCAGCTGTGTTCTTGTAACTGCAGCTCGATGCAACCGACAATTTCTTGTGATACCTTACACTTGCCATCAACATTGGACCATGACACACTTGACAAGATGTTTCATATCACGTTCGTTGGACACATCTGAAGTTAATTGAGAATTCTGAGCATTATTGAGAACAGAAGACATTATGAAAACTCAAACTTAACTGGATTAGTGTTTGCCAAGTTCTGCCTCTAAAAATGTACAACTGCTTGTTTTGGCCCAGGAACATTACGTACAGTAGTTGCAATCTAGATCGTACATACCACTGTCTAGTTTTGCTACAATAATCATACGCAACAAGTTTTGTCCAACCTCAACTACTGCTCTGGGTATTCTCCAGCTACAAGTTGCGTTAGAAGTCTGCTTGGTCAATACGTCCTCTACTACTGACATTTATACAATAGGGAACCATTCTGTAGGGCTTTATCATGCAAGCTACATAAAGCTTTTACAGTTCACAAGTAAAATTAAATCTCGGCACATTACATCAATGCTGAATGTGGCAGCACATATCGTGACACCAACAGCACAAACTTTTTCTTCTGAAACCATTTGCAATGTAATGATAGAGGCCATTAATCACGTCCTAATTTAGTAAGAATTTATGGACACCATAATTATTACATAACGCACCAACAAATGAAGAAACACTTGAGAAAGCACACAGTAAACCGAAATAGTTGCACAATCTGGTCATTTAGCGAACAACGAACTGACGAAGGCTTACAAGAGATAGCAGTAGACAAGCTCTTACTTAACAGACGTCAAGTTTATTCAGATTTCAACACTTAAATTTAGTAACAGGTGACAGATATACATGTCAGAGGACACTTTCTGGCCACAACCATCTAGACGGTCAAATAGGAACCCTTCTTTAAACAAACCAACTCCAACAGAACAGATAACAAATCAAAACACTTCCTGATGACATAATGCACTCAACATTGTATCTGTGACCTGACGTGGTACCACGTGAAACCTTTGAGAACCTCACTTTGCAGACAGGAATGTTGGCTAGTACTATATAGTGCTGTATGTACGATCCTGCCTGAATACTAGAGACACTGGTCAACGCTTCGCTTGGACGGAACTCTCAGCACGTTCACTGTCGAACATTCTCTCTTGGAGGTCAAGAGATATGCATCGCACACTCTTCATTCACTCAGTATTAAACATGAAGTTTTTGAAAACTATTTCTTGTACTGGAAATTACAATCAAGCTCACTGATAAGTACATTTATGAACTACTGTACTGTATGTATGTGTGTGCGTGTGTAAAAGTGTATATATTTTTATTCCATTTTATTTTTTAATTAATTTTTTTTTTTTTTTTACCAAAACAATTTTACTTTCAACAATAATTCCATAAAGATGTTGCATACATCCTCTAATTTTGCTAGTTCCACGTAACTTAATAAGAGAAAAGCGAACAGAAACAAAATGAAAGGAGAACAGTATGAAGTTAAAGGAAGGAAGAGGATGGTTGTAATGACCATAAAGAGACAGAACAAAGCAGAACAAGATAGCTGTAGTACTGGACAGTTGTCGCAAGGATACAACCCTATACCAACATCAAGGCGACCTGGCTGCTCGGATACTTACTACATGCAAGCAACTAGAAGGACCTAGTTCATCACTTCAACATTATATAGTATAAAACACTCCTCACTTTCATATAAAACATGTACGTCTAGAGTATATACATATCACAGACCACTCCACTGCACAGATCACTAACTACACTTCTCTTCTGAGAGTTCACAACAAATCAATAACTTCTGCTGGTCTGAGGTTATGTAAAAGGTAATAAGAACGTCCTGTCGTTCAAGATGCAACATCCCACGATCATGGAAGAGGATCACCATCCGCATTACGTGGCCCCACACGTCGCTCGCGGGGAGGAAACTCAATAAAGTATATTGGGTTGTCATCGGGCAGCCCCCTGGGCATCCATCGGATGGCTATGCGCTCCTCATTGCGCTCGACAAGTTGCACGTTGTGTGCCGGCTGTGCAGGTGGCATGTTCACAGGTTGTGCACGTGGCATGTTTGCAGGCTGCGCAGGTTGCATGTTCACAGGGTGTGCATGTGGCACGTGTGCAGGCTGCGCAGGTTGCATGTTCACAGGGTGTACATGTGGCACATTTGCAGGCTGTGCAGGTTGCATGTTCTCAGGTTGTGCACGTGGCATGTTTGCAGGCTGCGCAGGTTGCATGTTCACAGGGTGTGCACGTTGTAAGTTCACAGGCTGTGCATGTGGCACGTTTGCAGGCTGCATGTTCACAGGCAGTGCAGGTGGCACATTGTTTGCCACCTGCTGAGGAGCAGCTGCGGGTCGTCCTGGACGTATATGCATGTGCACAGGACGGGGGGGCCTCTCGACAAGATGAAACCTCATGCGGGGCAGAGGATGAACGTGCGCCTGTGCAGGTCCGTTCTCAAACCGGCGACGTTGCAAGTGATAGCGGTACTGCTCAAACAATCAACGTAAATTACACTCAAAAATATCCAAAATCATACACATTTAATTACTGAACACATTACATAACACTTATATTAAATCATAAACTAAAAAATAATAAAAATGAATGTTTTATTTGGTAACTTACTATTCTTTTCTTTACGTATTTCTTTATATTAAGGTAAAAAAATTAAAGATATTACCTTGTAACACCACAAGAGAATTACATCAGTTTCATTGGTTTACTTATCTAACCAATTTTTATTGTTACCAACTGCATAGAGTTTTTAACAATCCATTGAAAACTTAAACAACGTAAGTCAAGTTTTACAATAATGAACCTGAAGAGACCATAAGTAATTTGTTTAGTTTGTGGTAAAGGTAAAGTTCTTTATCGTGAATAACTAAAAAATATCACCTACTGTATAAATAATCACAGGCATAAGTAACTAATCACACCATACCTACAACTAAACTTTTGCTGTCTAATTACTTATTTAAGTTGAAATAGAGTACAACCTCAATCTAACGCCAGTCCACAGTTCCCAAGAATTGTGTTGTTACAGCACAACAACCAATTTCGACGCCTAGAAAGTTAAAAATTTTTATCTAAAGTATAATTTCATTAAAGTTTGCGTTTAACTGTGACTGGTTAAAAACAAATAATTTTTAAACAAAAGGTTTAATTAATATAAGGGACATACATTTTCTGAATATGGATTTATTTAGAATTTCCTTGTTCCCAAATTTTTAAAATCAATAGTGATGAAAAATTTTACTGACCCGATTAGGTCCATAAAATTTTAATAAAACATAATTACATATATGCATGTTATTACAAATGGTTAAATCTTAAGAATGAAACAATGGCCCAGAGGTGAAACATGGCCCTAAGAAACGTCTTTGGAGTAATAATGAGAGCATTGCTACGAGACCTGTATACAACTAGAGCAGCTAGGTACATACATAGCACGGTGGCTCACAGTAAGAAAACCCACATTTACATAGGGCTGCTCAATATTTCAGTACATTGGTAATTATGAATATATTATGTTACAATACTCTTGACATTACTCACTTATCTATATTAGCAACATACCGAAAATGACGTCTGTATTTAAACACATCAATAATATAATGGTATTACCGAAATCACAGATATGCCAAAAATGACTTCGGTATTTAAACACACCAATAAATATCACTATACAGATAACTACCAATATTGAAAACAAAAATTATAACCAATATATAATTTTTAAACACTGATATGTTGGTATTGCGTTATCATCGTAAAGCCCAGGTTTACCAACGGTAAATCTATTTAGATAGTTTCACACAGTTTAAGTTAGCTATACATTTTATTTAAATTATCAATTCATATATTAATATGTATAAATTTACAGGTTTATCCGAGATTTCAATGCCACTACCAGCACCATATTAATTAAATGTGTCACATAGGCAATAAACATATAAATGTTGTAAAGTTCAGGGTATTTTGTTCATATGATTTTAAAAACATATTGAAAAGTTGACATCGAAAAATGTATGTTACCGGCATGTTAATATACCAAAAACTTACAGTGTTACCAATATACCGAAAAGTTACAATGTTAGTGATATCATCACTGTAACAAAATGTTAGTGTTATCAACAATAACAATATCCCCAAAAGTCACAGTAATATTGACATTATCCATGTACCAAAAATTTACGATGTTATCGATATTATCAATATACGGAAAATATAGAGTATGCAGCAGAATTTCGTACTGATATCACAACTTATGATATACAACAGCCCTAGACGTAGATGGGGTTCCATGGATCCATCAGATATAACAACTGGGCAGCACACTGTACCAGTTTCAATAAAGAGTTCAGTTATCAACTTTGTGTCAACAGTGTGACATTTTAAAATATATCACTGTTAAATATGTAGACATTTTAAAACAAACATATTATTACATCAGTATGCCTCGTCGAAAATAACCGAGCACAAGTACCACATACTTTTGTAAGCTGTTATAAGAACAGTGTACATATCGCTGTA
This sequence comes from Medauroidea extradentata, assembly GCA_003012365.1. Lineage (NCBI taxonomy): Eukaryota > Metazoa > Arthropoda > Insecta > Phasmatodea > Phasmatidae > Medauroidea > Medauroidea extradentata. Next base: position 41,782 of record PNEQ01003162.1, on the reverse strand, counting down.
GACTCGAATCACATTTTAAATTACATTTTATACATTTTATCTTCTCATATTATTACTCTGGTCAAGTGAACATATTTCATAAGTTTCTTGGCCTAACAAAATTGGATCACAAAACACTACGAACTGGACTACGTCATAACAAAGTAAGAATATGCTAGACATCTGGGTATACTACTAGACCAAGAACTATACATTCATCATTACGTGGACCATCTAAGAGCTTCTGCCTCCAAACTTCTTGGCCTAACAAAATTCATCATCTCTGCCAGAAACCAGATTCCATCATCCGCACATATAGTGTATAGCATTAGTAAGAACAAAACTGGAATATGGTTCGCTAATTTGCAATAACCTTACACCAACAGATATTAAATCATTAGAAAATAAACAAAATCATATCAGCTATATAAGAATGGTGGGAAATATGCTGCTAGGCTAACAAAGTACAGTAATATAACAGACAGAAGTACAAGTACTTACAGTTGATACTAGTAAATAGGTACACACATATCAGACAATACATTGTCATGCGATCCAACCACCAACTTAGGCCTACAAACATCTATTCAGAGGAAGCAGGTGGAATAGCCCATACCCGAGTATTCTGTGATGAAAGACTGAACTGTTACAACATATTGGTGCCGTAACCAGGATTATGTCACGTTACACTTATTGATGTGACCAGGATGTGTTGGCGGCACATTACAATACAGCAGAAAGTCTACGGATTGTTTTTCAAGGGACCACAAGAAAAAAATTATGCATGCAGATCAACTATGCATGTGGACTTGCCTCTATTTTTTTTTACCTAACCTCAAAATCTGAAGTTGTATTTTATGTGCTGAGCTGATTGTGTGAAGTATCTGGCCTCACCAACACCTTTATAATTTGGTTTGTTTTAGTGTTTTTGGGCCCTAGGCTTATACATAAGGAATTTATGTTTATTTTTTCGGAGACTTAAAACCCTAGAAGACATGTCAGTTTGCATTTAAACACCGCCAGTCTGTCAAGACCACTTTTTGTTGGTTACCATTCAGTTATTATTGTACAACAACTGAAAGGCGGGCACGATTATGGCCTACAGTGTGGAGTCGTTGCCCGGCTTTCTGCATAGAAGGAGCTAGTTTTCACATTATTTTTTTATATAGATTTTATTATGTCATTTTTGACCAATGGAAGGTTGCACTTGTTCAACTGCCTGACACATTCAAGGAAGGACTGTCACTACAAGAGATCTCCACCTAAATAATTAAACCACATGTTTATAGGGGACTTCAACTATTTGTCAATGCAATTTATGTAATTTTGAAAATTCTTTATATTAACGATTTATGCGTGGCAGCCAGATAAACTCGATTAACCTAAGATTTGTTAGAGGAGGTTAAAGTTGTAGTTTGTATGAGGGAAAATGTGCATTTAATTATGTCAATTTACTTGTATGGCTTCAAATAACTTATTTTAGTTCAGGGTAAACTTGGAGACAGTTAATTTAAGGGTGAAATCATTTGAATTTAGCATCAGTTGTCGGGTGTCATTTTAATCCTTATTCTATTTGCCAACTTTTTTCTCTCTTGAATTTTCTTGGTAATTTTGCAGGCTGAAGTTATATTCCCATTATAAAACTTACTTGTAGTTTACAGCTTCAGCCGAGACACTACAGACGTGACAGGTTGGCGCTGGGAGAGGGTGAACACATGCTTAGGAATGTGGGGATTTTTCAGGGAGTTGCAGTGACACACCTTGAAACCGACTGCTCTCCAAGTTAATGTATCACTCCGCCGACAGCGGGAATTTAACTATATATATATATATATATATATATATATATATATATATATATATATATATA
>PNEQ01003162.1:23818-38933 GCA_003012365.1 Medauroidea extradentata | reverse complement strand
TTTCGCGGCGCAATACCCTAAGCAACCCCCTGTGATGGCTGACCTACGTGCGTCAATAACCTACGTCATGGAGAGAATTCCATGAAGCAAGCGATCAACCACAACGTCGGCGCCAGAAATCCTACAGCCTGGAGAAGCTTGCAACACCTGAAGTTACTCACTTCACCAGGAAAAATGTAATAATATGCTAAAATTGCCACAACTCAAAAATTGGTCAAAATACAAGAAAAAGTTATATCAACAAAAATAATTAAAATTTTACTGTGGTCAATTTGAAACCAAACAAGCCAGGAAAATAATCAAATGACTCTACTTTAAAATTCCTTGACTATATTTATATTTAAATTTTGAAAAGATGAATTTAAATTAACATGTCCCCAATTACTAGATTATTGAATTCTGTTGTATCATACCGGACACCTGACAAACTCACCCTGAAAATGGCATATAGCCTGTTAAGAAAGATTTACATAACATAAATTTAAATACAAAATAAAACATTTTTAAAGATATAACCAAGACAGGGAAGTGGCTGAACACTTCACAATACATTAAATTCATAAAATTCTTATACAGTAAAATCCCGTTGTTATGATGTCTCACGGTTTCCAGGAAAAGGGTCGTAAAACCGGAAGGGTTGATATACAGAAATTGAAAACATTTTGGGCCGATTTTGACCAACTTAACAGCTCTACATATAAAAATTCGCAGGTTTTCGTACAAAGTTTATATTATTCAGTCATCTCTTACGTAACAAATAAGAGTTTTTAAATAAAATTCCATTAATTTTAATAGCCTGACACCTCTGTAAAAATTATCATCTAAAAACAATATTCAGGCTCTCTGTCACAAAGATAAAAGCATAAACACAGTGCGACAAGCCCATTTCCATTGTCTTGGTGTGGAAAAATCATATGAATGTTAACTTAATATTTGAGATTTTATCATGTACTATATAGATGTCGTAAGTCATTGAAAACACAGTGTGCTGTGTCGCCTGTGATCGCGAGTCAGCCTGCGCGCTCGGTCTCGTAGTGCTGGATGGGGGAGGGGAGATAGGTCTTGTCTCCTCAGCTGGTTGTGTACATGTGATTCATCCTGCTCGCCTTGTGCAAAGCACAGACCACAACAGAACAGCTTGTATTATTTACGTGAAAGTACATAGCAACAATTTAAAGCCTTTCAGTAAAGCTGTCGAGTCTGTTTGGTAATTGTGCATAAGCCGTTGCAGTGTGTTGCCTTTATAAGATTTTAAGCGATATCAATTAACGTGTTTGTTAATTAACAATTTAAAAAAATTTATATATATTTTTGAAGGAAAAAAAAACAGTGTGCCTTTTAGAAACGTGAATTTGAAGCCCCTTAAAGGTCTAAACACATATTTTTTAAGGTGCTGTAACATATAAAAAACAGACTGGATTACTCGCCACCTAAAGTCTTAGGTCTGTGGGAAAAAATCATACAACTATGGCACTATGGATAAAGGTGAAGAGGTACTCCGTGCACCAGTCATAGTTGCTCGTATCGCTCCCCTAGCAAACATAAACAAAAATCAGCTCACATGCTGCACACGGCAACGGGACTGGTTGTATTTGTGTCATAGGCTGTTTTTACACTACAGAGATGCACAACCAAATGCCTCATGTGGCGAGTGATCAATAACACAGCGGAAGTTGTCACCGTCAGGTAGAAGTAGGTACTGTCCGAGCTAAAATCTAACACACACAACCTGACGTGAAGCTAGAGCAGGCCTGCCGTTTTAACTGATTTTATCAGTTTTAACGATATTTAAAGGTTAAAATAGACGGATAATGCTATACATGCGTGAATATTTCCAACACCTGTCTTTATTAACAATAGACGCAATAATTAGCGAAGCACATGAACGGATTCATGAGAATCATTAATATTTTTTTTATGTTTAGTATGCGCTCAGAAATCATTTTTCTTTGTTTGGAGAAAAAGTCACGATATTGACATGTAACTACAGGAAACATTTACAAATGATTTAATGCCATAATAAATCTTTTAATTAAAAAAAATACTAATAAATAAAATTAGATAAAACCTAACCTCATAATGGTCACCCTCCATAATTATCCCCCCAAAAATTTTGTCAAAAACATGTTTAGGTGCGGCGCCGGCGCCATGATGCAAGCCAACTACATCACATTCGAGGCCATATATAAACTAATGCAGATATACCTATACATTTTTCAGCAATAAGTAGTCTGCTCAACATATTCATAGTTTCTCTAAACTTGTTCTACAAATTTTTACAAATAGGAAAATGGGTGGAAAATTTTACTGCCATTTTACCGAGACTGGTTAGAAAATAGATCAGTTTGTAAAAGACATTAACAGCAGATTCTTTACAGTATAACATCTCAGTTTTTCACAGTATTACAATAATTTAGTATACATTGATTTCACTATCAAAATTTTACAGCAAAAATTGTCGAAAAATACTTTGGAAAAGTACGTAAACTTAAGTTGGAAATACTACAGGATTTTTTAATGCTAATTACAGGATTTTGAAAACTAATTTGGTGGCAGCCCTGAGCTAGAGGGGAAAAAAAATAATGCTGGATTGTTAGCTTTCTTGCTTCTTTAGGGACAGTGCCATGCTGGTAATTTTTTTTTTTCCAGGGATGTAATGAGGGAAAAAACATGTTGCCTCTTCATTAACCCCCCTCCTCCTTTTTCTTAACAATGGGCCATCGTCAGACACAGAAACAAATGCGATGGCACGAAAGTGTGGGAGTGGGAGGGGAAGGACAAACACTAGGCTCTACTTTGCAGCCAGACAGGATGTTAGTTACACATGACGTGACTATCAGACAGTTATGTGTTGGCAGGAAGGGGGGGGGGGGGTGGCTGCAGCTGTGACGTACACCACTGTCCGGAGCTGAGCACGCAAAGTTCAGGAACATGTGTCTACTCAGTAGACAAGAGGCAAGGGATGGCATTTGATGCGCACGCGTACACAGACATAATCTGGCTTGTTGGCAGCAGGTGGATGGAAGTTGAAAGGATATTGGCTGGCGTGGACAGTCAGGAGGGTTGTTATCTATTTTAGCAGTGCATTTCTTACAGCACAACACTCGCCAAGGGAAATGCAACACAGATAAGCAAGAAGTGAAACAAATTAATTTTTAGCAGATTTTCCTTGATTTTTTAACCTGATTTTTTCACGGTTCCTCAAAAACAGGATGGTCGTAACAACGGGTTTTTACTGTAAACTACATTCACTCCCCAGAAATCTTACACAATTTAGGCTTCAAAATCCCCTATTCAGGAATCTGACCAAACAACATCTCAACGACACTCACAAAATCTAACAATATTGTTGTACGAACCGTAAAAAATTCTGGTCGGAAATTTGAGAAAAATTTGCTAAAAATATAAGCACTTGTTCTACTTTTGTTGGTCATTTGTGTAGTTAATTTCTTGGCGAGTGATGTACTGTAAGAAACATATGGTTAAGAATAGATGCCACCCCTCCTGACTGTCCCCGCCAGCCAATGCCTGTTCACCCCCCCCCCCCTTTATCTTCAGGCAGATTGTGTGCGTGTGTGTGTGCGCGCGCATGTATCAACTGCCGTGCCTTGTCTGGTCTATCATCTACGTCGCAGCCACACCACCCCCCACCCATAACTGTTAGTCACGTGCGCAACTTGCAGTCTGTCTAGCTGTTTATCCACTCCCACTCTATCCCCGCCATCATCTTTGTTTCCGTGTCTGGTTGTTGGTCCGATGAAATGGGGAAGGGTTGCGAGGGGAGGATGTTTGAAGAGGAGGAGACACGTTTCTTTTTTTACATTATATTACAGCAAAAAAAAAATATCAGCACGTCACTCTATCTGTAAAAGAAAACAATCCGGAGTTATCCAATCTATTTTTTTTTTAGTTTCACATCAGGTAGTGAACTTGGGCAGTACTGTACCTACTTTACCATGACAACTTCCGTTGTGTTATTGATCTCTCAGGCACGTGGCGCATATGGCTGTGCAGATTGATGCAGCGTACGAACAGCCTAACATGCAAACACAGTTTTCCAAATACGTACTAACAAACCATGGAACTAATGTTTTTAGTAACTTTTTTAATGTAGACTTTTGTTTAAAATGCTGGCTAATGTAAGACGCAGCCTACGTGACTGGTAACAAAGGAAGGAGCGAGCGTTACAGAAAGATGGTCGGAGGGGGTGGGAGAGCCACACTGCTGATTGCCGCCTCCAACTTCGCTCAGAGATAACCAACTTCACTTTGCTAGGCCAACAACAACTTTGCCTTTTTTTAAATTTACTATATGACACTTCTCACTTTAAAAAAAAGATGTCTCACCCTTTCCTATCTAAACAAAATGATCACAGTTTACAAGACGTCGGAGTTAACTTCTCACGTAGCTTCTACAACCATGAGCATTTGTTTCAATCATAAACTGCGCGAGCAGCATATGTTGTAACTGACAGCTTCAACCGAGCCGTATAAGAAGCATGTGAACTTCGGTCATTGTGATAACCGCCGATCTAACGACATCAGCGATCTAACAACATAAGTTCCAGGAACCCTGGATAATTAAAATTAAAAAATACATAATTTAAAAATTGATCAAAGCTAAGCAAAGTGCAACAGATGGCAGAAAAACATTATTTAAATATAATTTTGCATACATAAAACAATAACATACTGTAATTATCATTAATTAGTGATATGCAGCTATGGAAAAAAAAAAGTTTAAAACTTTGGCTGGAATATAGCCCAGGCCATTAGATATGCATGCATGTAACGCTAGCTGTTACGGCCTTGTTATCTAAGAGTAAACATAAAGAAATGAGTGGAGGACAAACTGGTACGTAATGGTGCTTGTAGGCCGAACGTTGTGCTGCGACATGCGCCGACACATTTTCAACAGCTTTAACCGGTGTTTTAAAGTGTAGCAATAATTATGATAGTGACGTTAAAACTCCCACATATGGTCTCTACTCTAAATAACATTAAAATTGCTGAGCCTAGCTATTACTTCAATTATTTTTCCAAAGCAATTTAATTTTGTGGGCAATTTTTATGATTCTTTGAGAATTCCCAAGAGTACTTACTGTACATTCCTAAAATCGCTACCTTCATAAAATCCAGGGTTTCTAAAATTGTGCATCTAGTGTAATTTTAGCAAAAAAAACGTGTTCTTTTAAGTCAACATTTGTTCTACGTTAATTTTAAGAAAAACCAGACTTAAGGGTATCAGAATGAATTACTTCAGGACTACAGTCAAACCTCTTTAATACAAACCTGAGGGGACCGAAAATTGTGCAGTTTGTAATAATGAGGTTTGTATTAACAGGGGCTTACAAAAACACAAGAAATTCTGTGACAATTTTTTCAGGCTGTTTATACCCAAAATACAAACATTATTACCACCCTAATGGCTGGCTTTAACAAGTATTCTTGGTATTACTTTGTTTCATGAGTAAAGAAAATATTTATGGAGCATCAATGGTACTATTCAGTTTCTCATCTCATTCCAAGGGGAAAGAAAAACACTTTGTATTAATGAGAACTTTGTATTAACAAGGTTTGTATAAACGAGGTTCCACTAACAACATAGGTGATCTAAGGACATAACTACCTGGCACCGTGCGGTGTCGTTAGATCAACGGTTTACTGTATTGTGCCAACACTGACATGAAATATTTTTGTAGACAGGAAAGTGGATGGCAACAAAAAAAAATTAGGGTTTTTGCAGTGGCTAGAGCACACTAGCATGACTGGGGAAGCGAGACAGTAGAAAAGGAAATGGAAGAAGAGTAATGATGGAAGAAGAGTAATAATGGAAGAAGACCAATGATGGAAGAGCAGGGAGCAGGCGGTGTGAAACATTCCCTTCCTCCCCCTCCTATGTAACATTCCCTGCTTAAGTCAGTGGGACAGCCAAGGCCAGACAGCTGCTCTCCCTTCCCCAATCCTATACGAGACCAAGTGCGCGATCGCACCGCCACATACGTCATGTCACACTACTGGCATTTCAACAATAATGACTAGCGAGATCTGTGTAACAAAACTTCAAATAAATCAACCTTTCAATAATAAATAATACAATTTTCCCGACTCTCAGTCAATGAAAATGGTCTTGTCGCACTGTGTTAATGCCTTTTTTTTTTTTGGGACAAGCAGAGATTGAATATGGTTTTCTAGAGTATCATTTGTTACGGTGCCATCTGACTACACTAGACCCCAGATTTTACGAACCCTGGATTTGACTAATATATTCTCGGGAACAGTCAAACTATCGCAAATATTGCCTAACGAAAAAACAAAAACTATCAAAAATGTGGCGGCACATGTCAGAGAGCAACGTTCGACACGAGAGCACTAGTACGTCACACAGTTTGTCCACCCCTTATAAAGGGGAAAGCTTACTCTTTGTAGATAACAAGGCAGTGGCAACTAGAGTTACATGCATGCCTCAAGGTCGAAAGATGCCCCCCCCCCTTCCCAAGCCCTACGTACGTCTGGCTAACTCATGGTTAAGGTAGCAAACTTCGGGTATGCACTCTCTACAGTCCAAAATTCATTTCCAGTGTGTCACCTCTCATTTTGATATGTACAACTGAAAACTGATTTTTCTGCACATTAATTATTGTAACTAACAATGTATGGGGGGAAAAAATCTCATAAATTAGCAGTACTTTCACCTCACAAAAAAAATGTCTAAGGAATGGTGGGAAACAAAACAGCAGCTGCCTTAAACCTCCTCAAATCTCAGCGTGGGAAACAACTCGCGACATGTTTCCTAGAAACTGTCAATATTCTCATCCCCTTAGTGAAAAAATACCCAGGAGACATCCAATCTGCAACCCTCCCCTTCCCTCAGCCATTATCAGCTAACTTGCACGCGTATACTAAAGCTGGTAAAGATAATCTCTATCACAGGGCGCACAACAAGATATTTCATACCTCGCCTCCAACCAACCACTGAAAATGACAAATAAGTACATGCCGTGTATGTTATTTTTAGAGTTTTGGCACTTTTTAGTAGTTAATTAAATTTTTCTGGTGAAGTGAATAACTTCTTGTGTTGCAAGCTTCTCCAGGCTGTAGGATTTCTGGCGCCAACACTATGGTCAGATCATTGGCTTCATGGAATTTCTCCGTGATACAGGTGATTAATGCATGTTTTCCTTTGTCTGCTTAGAGTATTGCTTCTCCATGATGGTGTGTACGTGACTGCGTGGCAAAGTGAAGGCAAGACAAAAATATTAAGCCCATCAGCCTGGTAGTGTCTGGAAAGTAAACATGACTAGGCAACGGTTAAGAACGGCATAAGAGACTCAGTTGGTAAACGTTAACGATGCTGTTTTGTATTAACTTGACTTTAGCCATTAACACACATTATCCAGGTGTGCCATCATTAAAAAGGCATAAGAACCCAACACAGTAGAGCACAAAGGCTATCTCCAAAATTCACTCAGTCCACAGTGTATGATAAAATTTTTATTTGTTCTATTGGTGTTGCAAAGGAAAATACACCAACCTCGCGGTCTCAAAAACAAGTTGCGTGCATTACTAATTTTGGTTACTTTTGACAAGAGTCTTGCAAAGCTTGTAGGTTTATTTTCCCACTTAATGCTATTGACATCAAGACTACACGACCACAAGGAGGCAATCTGTGCTTGGTATTCTATTTTTTTTTGTGACACAGATTGGTCATATTGATTGTTCGTAGGTGATTTTAATCGGAAGATGTCTGCCTATTAATTTAAATTTGTGTTTCAATTATGACTTGCCTTATTTTTCCGCACAATGGTACAGAAATCAGACCATGCGTGCTCGAGAAGGCACTTGGCATCATTTTTTCAGGACAAGGGTCGGTCATATTTACAATTTAGGAGCACCCTTTTAATAGAAAGGCGTCTGTTTTGAGACATAAATTAATATTTTAATGATAAAGCATCTTATTTTCCCACAAAACTATATGAAAATTAAGGGGTCGGTTAATTATCATGTTTTACAGGTGCAACACAAAATATGCACCTGCGTTGAGTGTAATTGCACTGCATTGAAATTTAATACTCGCACACAGTAATAGAAGACCAGTTTTACTTGCTCTACACTTGCGCTGCATTGCGTCGGTGCAAATTGCAAATAGTGACATTTAATCGGCCCACAGGACCCAATTAGATAGATTTGAATTTTTAAAATTTAGGAGGGGAATGAGGGGGGGGGGGGGGAAATTGGCCTCAATCGATTTTATGAAGGTAACGTTTTTACGAATGTCAAAAACGGAACCGTCAGTATTCGTAAAATCGATGGTCTAGTGTATCGTCATAATTTGTATTTAATTTAAACATTGTATTTTTACACCAGAGACGTTTAATTAAAAACTTTATACGAAAGATAGCGAGTATCGACATAGGGGCATCGGGTGGGTCAAACTCAGCCCAAAATGTACCTGTTCTTTTATTACGACCCTCCTGTTTGTCCGGGAACTGTGAGGGTCGTAACAACGGAATTTGACTGTAATTTACATGCACATTTTTTTTAACTTCAATTACAGTCCACCAAATATCCTACAAAAATATTAATGACCTACACTGTTTATCAACATTTGTTATTATTTCTTTTTTGTGTTTATAAATAGGACCTTTATCAGTGGTCTGTTCCTTTGTATCAACTGAAGTGTTCTCGTTTTCCTTTTTGTATGTTCAGTCAGTGTCGTGTCTATCCTAGGTATTAACTTTGTGTTCTCATGTGTACTTACGAAGTGCTCCCTCACCAAGGTCTAGAGCTGTTCAGGGGCACTAAACTAATACATACTTTAAGACTATTATCAAAGTAATTTCTTACTATTGTTTTTATAGAATTTTGTAATTTGTTAAGGGTGTTTGATTGCATTTGTAAAATTGCTACTGTAGTGTCTTTAAATCCAGGGTTCGTAAAACTGAGGATCTAGTGTACTACGTTATAAAATACGGAGAAGTTGCTGGTACTTACTACGTCACGCAAGCGGTTCATGAGGTGATTGATTTGCCTGTCAGGAGGCATGTCAGGCAAACCAACTTGAAAGTGCGGAGGTAGACGGTGTACAGCGTGGCCTGGCATCTGCTGGGGGTGGGTCTGTGTAGGCAGCACCGTGGTGGGGTCATGTTTCAACTGGACGTTAGGATTCAGCTGCAGGACTTCCTGTTTAGCCTTCAGAGCCTCCCTCTTGACTACCTCGACGTGCAGCTCATCATTGGTGCTGTACAAGGGGCACCTGCCGCACACATAACACACGCGTGTGCTACAGACGTGCCAGCAAGACCCACGACACAGACCTGACCAATACCACTGTGTTGTGACACACACATCAACAACACAAGTAATCAGTTTGTACACGTTAAGCTACAACATATGGATCCTCAAGCAAACACTATTACACAGCATCACTAGTGTATCTAGGTTAGGTATGACAACAGCTTCTCTCCTACAACTAGAGTTAAGATAAGTATCTGTCTTCACTAGTGTATTATTGATGCAGTTACTGTGCTAGTAGTACTGTATATAAAAGACCCTGGCTGTTTAGACCTTCCATGATTTCCGCTAAAAACATATTGATAGTTTAGGAAGGTGGAGGGGAGTGGTGGTGCAATAGGTATTTTTGGAATTTCTCGACCAACTTCCCTTCTAAGGTGTCATACGTACTATTTTCCATTGTCTCTAGTGAGAATCTTATAAGTTTGTTGGTTAATTAATGTTGCCAGAAAGATGAACTGCAGGAGCAGAGCATACAGCAAGCCACTATGCTGCATGGCAGATTATGTTCCCCAGCAGTGACTTAATGGGCAGAAAAGCTGTAAGGTATGTCTGTCAACCACAGTGTTACAATGGACATCTACCAGGTTGTAAAGTGACTGCTGACTACACACTTGCTGGGTGACGAGGCTACAGTTCCCGTTCAAGGATCTCCAAGTACAGTAGTTGTGGTTGGTGAGTACCGTACAATTACACTTGTGAGTGTGGTTGCGGTCAACTTCCGAGCCTTGAGAGGTCCAGCTTGGATCTGTTTTCACACCAACCACGTATCCTTCCACAACAAGCATGACCATAGGGAAATAAACTGCAAGGCCACCAACACAGTAACAATAACATTCCAACAGAAATGTACGAGTAGTTCCCGGATTGTGACACCTAGACGAAGGCTTGATGAGTATCTGTAAGTTATAATTTGGAAAGTCCTGAATAGGTACGTAAATTGTGCAAACCAATATACATTCTATGTACTCGAGTTAAATTTAATTGATTAATTTACATACACTAGACCCCCGATTCTACGAATACTCACGGTTCCTTTCATCGCATTCGTAAATTCGCTACCTTCGTAAATTCGATAGCGGCTTATTTTTGCCCCCCCCCCCTCGGGCCCGTTTTCCATAACAGAAAATTTTAAAATTGCATTTTTTCTGCAAAGTGTCTCTAGGCCCCGACTTCCGTAGCGTTTTGCGGGAAATTAATTAACGTAATAATGTAAACATAAATAGATACCAGTAGCCAGACGTCACATTGTTGAGCGGTAGATATGACTGATCCTTGTCCCCAAAAAATGAGAAAATCGAGATTCCAAGTGTCTTCTCTCGAGCGAATAGCCCGACTCCCGTAGCATTTAACGGAAAAATAAAGTAAGTGATAGTTGAAATATAAATTTATATCAATAGTCAGACGTCTTACGATCAAAAGAACACCGCTAAACAATAGATATGATCGACCTTTGCCCTAAAAATAAGAGAAAACCGAGCTGTAAAAAAAAAGTAGGCATTCCTTACAAGTAAAATGCACTTGTAAATTATTCACCAAAGAAAGAAGGAATAACAGGATGTATTTATTCATTGCGCAGTTTTATATAACTTAACGTTAAACCATTCCCTCGATGTTGTTGATGAATTGTACGAGAACGTAGATACTAGTAGCGTGCAGAGCGGACAGATAGCGCAACTGTACGAACGTTCACAAGATGGCAGATAGATAGCAGCACCATAGCATATACCGACGTTGTTCCAAAAACGCCATTTTGTGACGTTCTTACCAAAAATCGTCGAGAATTACATGTATAAGTGATTGAAAATAATCACTTTCACAGTCAGTATATGCGGTAAAAATAAATTAGGAGTTCTGGGATTACGTAATACACGAACGTCTATTTATTTTCCAAGTTCGACATACCCGGAGACAAATGTTTCTACACTTGGACAATAGATAGCGCTATTATCGTGCTCACTTGTGAAACGCACGTTTTACGACACGCAGTAACGCATTGTTTAAGCAAATTATGCGCCAAGTTAATTGTTTTAAGTACGTATGGTGTTAACGCAATAAAGAAAAATATCACGCTATTATTTTTAGGGTTCGTGTAAAAAAGTAAACTCATTCGACGCGAGACGAGAGAGATATAAGACGTCGTGAAACAGCCTAGGAGGCTGTACTATACTTAAATGAGCATATGCGCATGCGCTAGAACTTTGTGTCTATAGTACGACCTCAATATAGATCCTAATACGTCGTAGTTGGAGACAGCCGGCCGGCTTGGCACAGGCGGTGCCGTCGCGTCGCGCGGTTTTCAAACTGTCACTGCCACATTTTTTAACGGATTTTCGCTATTTTTGTTTTATTTTTAATATTGTGACTTACCAAGTAATAACTGCAACTCTACAATTCATATTTTAATGCCGTGAATTAGATACAGTATGTTTTATTCATAGTCAACGTAATTCGTTACAATTTTTTTGTCAAATAATTTTGTTCTTTTTTGAGGGTTCCTGAGATTGTATTCGTAGAACCGCTACCTTCGTTAGATCCAGGGTTCGTAAAATCGGGGGTCTAGTGTAATACAAATATATGTATTTATATACGTAATTATTTAATTGAATTTAGACATTTTCCTGATTCAGAGGTCTGAAATAGAACTTAAAATAACTGATCTACCACTTAGCAAAGTTTTGGTTAAACCGAAGAAAAAATCAATAAATATGTTTACATTAAATTAACTAATGGTGATGGACGGTAAACATTTTTAAATAACTTAAACCTGATTCGAAGTACCCTGAGATTTTGTTTTAAGGAACTTGAAGAGTTTAGTTTCACTGAAGATTAATTTAATTGCACCCAGAGGAACTGATTTTAAAGTTAAATGAATATTATAATTTAGCATGATTAAGAATGTGGGTTATTGTAGAATGCTAGTATCATCTAGCTGGCAATGGGGAGTGTTCTGTAGAGTAACTGGTCTCACCAGCAATGTATTTCTTTCTCTTTTTATTTTAGATGTTGTTTGCCTGACTCCAGTGTAAGTGTAGCACCAACCACAATGCCAGCCCACAAATAAGACCCTCCAACTCACGAAGGCAGCTACAATTTACTTTTGACTTCATTTGGTAAATTAATTGTGTACAATATGAAGTGAAGCCCCACATTTCGTAGTTGCCCGGTCAAAGTCGTGAGCCTGCCCGGTTTGCTGAGTGCAAGTACATTGTTTGTTCACCGAGAATTCAGCACATTAATTAGATACTAATTAATACTGTAGTTCTCATTTCTATTTTCCTTAATTTATTTAGCTACACTTATCATTAACATCAAGACACTTTGATGAACTTTAGTCCTGCAAGGCTACAGAATGCCATCCTGAAACAAGAAGCTATAATTTTAAAATAAAATCATTTGTAACTAATTTGAAATCAGCACTGTACTATCTCAGTTTTAACTCTGTAACTAACTAAACAGTAATTATTGCGGTGGGCTACGTAGGGGTAATATTTGCTTAATTTTCATAATTAATAATTGAATTAATTTTAATTAGTCAATTTTGCTGTAAAGACTTGAGACTAGTCTGAATTTGTTCAGTTTTGTATTTTCTGAATTTAATTTAAGTAACTTTTTGACGTCATTTAAGAGCCTTAGGGCGTATTTAATATTTTCAGTTTTCATATAAGTTTAGTCTTTGTTAATGACTCAGATGTGCGACAGGCTGGTGCCTGAGCAGGAGATCAGGACATGATGCTGGACAGAGGGCCTTTAGTCCTAGGAATTGCCAATCACGAAGTTTCTGGCGGTGACCAAATTGTATCACTCCGCCAGTGGCGCCCTTAGTGTTTTGTGTAATTTTTCTTATCAATATGTTTTTTTTATACAATCTGGAATTTTATGTTTAAGTACCTACTACTTGGAGTTGCATAACTTGAATTGAGGGCTCTGTGCAGCCCGTATAGGATGTTATAATTAAAAGAATTCCTAAGGGATTAGGCGCTGGGTTGGAAGTCATGGCACCCTGGTCACCTGAACATGCCTTGGACTCCCCCCCAGTTCTGCTTGACCAGTCGAGAGATGAGGACGTGTCGGAGTTGCGCTCGTGAAATAGGGGTTTACCGGGTGGCCAATGCGACACCGAGAACTGTTTAACAAGCTAAAATAGCTTCTTTCTTTTCGTACTTGCTAATTAGCAGTCACGACGCTTATGTTAAACTAATGGTGTGGTGATTGGGTGTAAGTTTTGCTCAGGCATTTCAGTTGGATGTGATGTACGCGGTCCCCGAAGGAACTCTTTCGTATTTTCTCTTTTGAATAATGTAACATACAGTATTAACCTACTTCTTTGAGTAGCCCACCAGTGAAGCATATTTGCTTTGTGATGTCTAAAATTTTTGTGCTGAAGTAAAAGTTTCATTCACAGAAGTTTGACTCTTTATTAATTTCCGTGTGCTTGCACACTTTAGACGCCCATACTATCCCCTGTTACGAAAGTTCTCTGTCTAATGCATCTGATGCTGTGGACTCTTGAGAATATGCAATATAAACTATAATACTACCGTATTTGCCGGCATATAAGACGACAATTTTTACATATTTTTGGCCCTCAAAAATTGCTACTCGTCTTATATGAGGGTGCAAAACTGCTTGGTAGCCAAAAATCGTTTGAAAGCTAAGCTGTGGAGTTGTATGATGTTTCAAGGAATTGCGTTTTTCGTCACAAATGAAAACGAGTGCCTCGTTTATTTTAATAAAATTTTCAGTACAAAATTTTGATGAGCGTCATTCATAATAAAGGATACTTCCTCGTAGCGAAGCGGCGATCGATGCGAGTGCGTGTCGAGATACTTTGTCTCGCCAGCCTACAACTCTCGGGCGGAGAAAACGAGGATCTAGGTACCGTACCACACATTCATGTCTCTACTGTCTAGTGCTAGGCTGGCGGACAACAGCGCACAAGAATGCGATGACCTTGCAAGCAGCTGTTGTAGCCCGGCGTTGCCATGTAGTGCGTGGCGTGGTCTCAGTACGGCATTGCCAAGTCGCACACACCTGCCGACAAATGAAGATATCGGCGGCCGCCGCAGTGCATTTCCTTGGCTCTTGGGCATGCAGAGGGCAGTAGTAGCCAATGTTATTCGTTTATGTGTCTACTATGATGTTTATATGCTGATAATAAATGCATTGAAAATATTTAAACTAAATTTTTAACGTTTCCAGCAAAGCAAAAAAAAATAATATATATATATATAGTAAACTCTCGCCAGTCCGTATTTCGAGAATCCGTGGTACTCAAAAATCCGTGGTTTTCTCAAAGCAATGTCCGTTTTGATTATTGCAACGTGCTGCGCCGTGCTACACTGCACCTAGCTTCTTCGCGTTTGTGCTGCGCTGTGCCGCGCTGCTACAGTAGCAAGCATCTAACGGTACTAGTAGCAGCAGATGCGGCAAGCTCAAGGTCAACGTGTCTTGCCGCAACACAACACACCGATAAGACGTGCACAGACACTGCTCCCGGTATTCGTTCATATTTGTTAGTGTTGTTTGTTGTGAGAATGGCGCCGGTAATAAAAAAAAAAGCACACAACGTTAACACTAAAACAAAAGTTCGAGATTTGCAAGAAATTGGAACGTGGTGTAAAGGTTTCTGCAATCAAGGAAGAGTAGGCCTATGGCATCGGCGAGACAACTGTGTACGGCATTATAAAGAGTAGCGTCAAACTTAAAATGTTTATGTCGAACAGCGAGTCGGAGAAAGGATTTCATGATCGGAGAACACTCCAAACGGCCAAACTACAGGATTTGGATAGTGCACTGTACAAATGGTTTTCGTTAAAACA
>PNEQ01003162.1:0-23718 GCA_003012365.1 Medauroidea extradentata | reverse complement strand
GAGCCGACTGCTTACACCTCGTGTACTGTTAATTGCAACTCTAGAAATAATTAAAGTCTACTTTTTGTGTGTTTCCTTAGTTTAATGTGTGTGCAAGCTATTTGACGTAAAAGTGTATAAATATTACTAATCTGTGCATAGTGTTAAATGTTTATTTTTTCGTGCCTTGTTTGGAATAATCAATGATCGCTGGTAAGTACAATTTAAGGTATTGCTATGTGCACTGTAGTTTACTTCGCCGGCACACGGGCGGAGAAGGAAATAGTAATCGCTGTTTCTGCTTCTCTGAGACAATGAAAGGTTGTTTACGACTTGACGGCTCGCAGCCGGCTGCCCGTGCCCAGAGCTGGCCGGCCAGTGTTGCCAAATGTGTTCGAGGTGCCGTTTTTTATTTATAAATTATTTTATTTTAAACAGCGTTAGCTTATACCTGTAAGTCCTCAATTTACGTCTGGGATACGTTGCTAAAAACCACGACGATTATTAGGACGACGTAAATCGGGGACTTACAGAATATAAAACTTTTTTTTTTTAATTTTGCAGATTTTTGTTACGGAAAATACAGTACTTCAAAAATCCGTGGTTTTCAGAAATCCGAAGGTCACAAATCCCCGAGACCCCCGGATTTGTGAGAGTTTACTGTATATATCTTTCTGTCGGGAATTTCAAAATTAGTACTTTACTTTTTTTCAAGATTTTGTACCTTCAAAACCATGACTTGTCTTATATGCGGGGTCGTCCTATATGCCGACAAATACGGTATAGTAGTTAGGTACAAGTACATAATACAGTTCGCTTCATTTTTCCTTGCAATTACCCAAAAATTAACAGTTAAAATAAAACTACGTTTACAATTTCACACCAAATAGCAATAATAATTTTCATTTCATTTTTTAGGTACGACGACGATAATAATAGCTGATAAAGTCGTTTTCAAAAAAAAAAGAATGTGAACACAAACCCCACAGTGTGTATGGCACAGCAGTGAATCCAGATGGTGGGAGGAGGGAGGAGGGGGCATAGGGGCCATGGACCCTCTTGAACAATTCAAACATATACAGTAAAACCAAATTAGTGCCAAGTAAAACAATAAAAAGATCACCTCATACATTTCCTACAGCTTTATAACAGACTACATAAAATTAACAACACCATCTTTTATTGAAACAATATCAAAGCAAAATCTTAAAAATGTACCAAAATTATTTCATACCAGCACAAACTATTAGACATTTAAAGCATAATTCATCCCTTAAAATATTACTGGTATTTCTTAAAGGGTATATTACATATTTTTTTAGATTGGAAATTCCTTTAATTGCGCCATTTCTTACACTAAAACACAAATTTTTCGAGGGAGGATCCCTCCCCGTTGTTTTTGGCTTCGGGCGAGGTTAAAGTTATGTTATTTAAGGCACAGCCTCTCCAGAATGCAGAGGTGGGTTCGCCGCTGGTATGACGCTATGGACATTGGTGGTAATGTGGGCCGAGGCTGACGTACAAGCACATTCACAGTCACCTACCACGTCAACTCTAGAAACTATGATGTTCATTGTAATACTGTAAGTGCTAAGTGTACATGTATTGGAACTTTAATACATTTCCTAAAAATTAACATACGTACAACAAACCATTCAATGATTTTCATTATTTTAGCCATTTTACATGATATACTGAGGAACTATTTCTACAACTTTATTGCCAATATTCCTCCAACTGTCATGCTTGTTTACTACCTTTTAAAATAAGTACTAAAAAAATTGTTTATGCGCGGAGACACCTGTAATAAAAAGTGACAAAAAATTATTTTCTCACCATTTTGCATTTTTCTTTGCTTACATATGGTTATGGTACTAATGTAAATATTCCTACTTACTTTTTCCAACAGTTAGTTTCTAAAAGTAGCAACGTGCCATGTGGTACCTATACTACAGTATTCTTACCCTTCATTGAAAAAGGTACGTCTTACAGTAATGAAATAGAAATATTGACAAGCAAGTTCATTAGTGCTTGCCATCACTAAGGCGTACAAACTACTGTAGTGTACAGGATAAGTAGGGTGGAGCAGTGACACAAACTCTCGAACTTCAGTTCCAGGTGAAGAACATAACTGTGTGCTTGTCGTCGAGCAAGGTGTTAGCTGTGGATGTGGAAGAGTGAAGGATGAAGTTGCTGCTGGATGATTGGAAGGGGCGCGGGAGGGTAGTCTGAATGCAGACGAGGTGGTGTTGCTGCCTGCCATGGTCGTACTCAAACCCTGTTGTATGGCTTGTGTGCAGGCCTCTTTTAATCACGTGTTCGCACAAGTCCAGGGTATAACTATGAGAGTTCCTGTTTATAAAACACAGCACTTGTACATATGCTCTGCTGCGAATAAAATTTTTAATTTGACCCAATGCGTTTGAAAATGCTATGTTGGTGTGAACGCCTGCACGTGAGTAAAAGACCTCCAACGTGATGCGGGCTGCATGAAAATATCAAGCTGTTATTATTTGGTTTACTGTGATGGCGCGATATAGTGGCCGCTACCCGCCGTGCTGCGATAAGTTTGCTGCGGGTGGTGAGTGATTGATTGTGAGACAAAAGCTGCGGTGGTTGAGTAGCGCAGTCAGGTTTTCAGTTTATTTTGACGTGCGCAACGTACTTTTTGGGTATCATCATAAAGAGCACATGCCAACCTGCCTGCTATTTACTGTTAAATACAGTATTTCATTGCACAATCACTGCCATCGCGTAATAGTCGCATCAATTTTTTTGAGATGACGGAAATGGTAAAAATACTTTCATTGCATAATCATCGCACCGTAATGTTCTGTTTACGTTTCTGCATCAGATATGTTAACTACGCTGAAGTATGACACTATTAGAACAAAATGGTTGCCGCAAGAATCTATTATAATTAGTACCAAAACATTCTGCTGGAATGAGTGTGGAACGTAGCGTTACTAGTTTAACAGTCCGCCATCTTGTGTGTTTGTCTTGCGCGTGGACATTCCCAACGGAAGGTAGTACGCATATCTATGACATCGAAAAATAAAAACAAAGTTTGTAAACACTGTAAGTGTAATAAACGGTAGCGGACTCGCAGAAGCCGAAAACAAAAACTTCAAGAGAAACGGAACTTAGAAAACTACTGTATTGATCGGTTTTCTAATAACCAAAAAAGCCTATTTACCGATAAATACTGCGAATCACAAAATATGTTCCCACTAAATGTGCATATTTAATTACCCACAAAATTGGGTTATCAAACGAAACTAACCTCACCTACAAGGTCTAGTAAGTTATAGAAATTTAGTAATTGTTTCAGAGGTCATACATCAATAGTTCTGCCAAAAATATTGAGTTACTTTAGTGACTAAAAATGTTGGTTTGAAAAAAAAAAATTTACCACGGGAATTTTCCTCGGATAATAGTCATATCTTCGATTTTTTGCATCCAATTTGATACAAAAAAAATATGAGGCGATTATGCGGTGAAATACAGTAGGTTTCAACACAACTTTATGTAATTTTTTGGGTTTTGGCATAGCGGGGCTCCTCACATTTGTGAGATCTGGAAACACTGTACTAGCTGTGGTAACACCTGAATTTTGTTCTTACCTTATTTTGTGCTTTTGTTTTCATGTTTAAAAAACTCTCTGCAGGTAAAATCGAAGTGACAGTATCCATGCAAACAATGCATTTATCATATTTTGTAACATAAAACTTGGTATATTTTACGTTACTAATATTGGAATTGAATATACTGTTATAGGAAGATTCATGGTACGTGCACATGCCATTTCAAGAGAACACCTTGAAAATGTTAATAAGAGATTTTTTTTATCGTTTGGTTAACACTGTTCAGCATTTTACAAATTTTCTGCAATGCTGCCGTGAATTTAGACAGTTACAGTACGCATTTGAAAGGGGTGGAAAGTTCTTTACTCAGGTCAACAAATGTTTCCACGAACTCGTCACACTTCTCCATGATCATCAATTGTTTTATCGAAAATGCCAATTTTTTTTATTATATTGCCGTTATACAACCATCTAAACACGCTGCACTAAAATGGAAATTACTTTAAAACACATCTTTTCATAATGTAACATTTTCAAAAACGTTTCACAAAGTTTAGGTTAGTTATCGTTTGCATAAACAAAGACAAACGAACGTACGTAAAGAGATCAATGTTGCCAACGCAGGTACAGCGATCGATAGCGTTCCATACAATCGATAGTGCTAGCTGCGGCAATTCTCTTGCCGCCATCTTGAATTTATTGTGCCATGAGCACAAGCATTACACACGATCACTGTCAATCTGCTACGGGTTTGCACGTGATCACCAATGGCGGAATGTATTTATTCGTTTTGCGCGCATGCGTTGGCCATCCTGAGTGTATCTGCTCGCTGTCTGTGGAACGCTACATGTCACGTCAGTTATCTATGATGACAGTACAAAAACGTAAACAAATGCGGTATTTTTCTTGCAGTTGCAGTTTCCTTTCAGTATGTTTAGTAAAGAAAATCGCGTACATTACTTGTATAAAAATTGTTTTTTTTTTTTTTTTTTTTTTTTTACAAAAGTTGACAGTTTTACGCGGGAAATCAGGCACGTGGCAAAACGTAATACGTGGGAAATTTAACCATGGCTCTTATGACAAAAGCAATGGGACCAAACGACTCAGCTGGGAAAACGTATCTCGTGGGAACGTCTTAAGCGAGTTTTACTGTATTTTGTGATCTGTCCTTTTAACTGCTGTCCTGAAAGTTTTAAAGTCTTACTTGTGGAATTCTGTGCCGCCTTGCCCGTTGAAGTGCTTGTAGTCTGTCACCTTCTGACGACAGATATAACACATCATGGCTCCACAAGAGCAGGTCATCTTGTTGCAGCCGTCTTCTTTGATGAAAGACTTCTTGCAGTTCCAGCAAACCCTACAACAAATGTCTCAAGAAACAAGCAACAAACACTTGCCCTTATACCGTAACAGTAATGGTGGTATTTATTCATCAACATTCTCACAACAAACCAGCAAACTGTTTGCAGATAAGAGTTTACATTCTCGCAAACGACCATCTAAGTGCCCTCCTACTATTCATGGACAAATTTTGTGCACCCCACTACTATGCAGCGTTTGTGGGTCAGAAGATTTTTCGAAGACCCTGTGCGAGGTTAAACTAGAAGAAAAAGCTTTATAAAATGGCAAATGCCCATGTAGCCTTTTCAACAATAGTGTTTACCACTTCTTGCAAAATTAATGTTCAACAAAAAAATTGTAAAGTAATTAGGTAAAGCCATAAATTAATTATACTGTACAAAAGTGAGAAAATACAAAGAGTGTAAGAACAGCCTAAATATACTAATATTTAAATTCTACTCCTGGTGATGGTGTTGCAGTTGGTAAAGTCGTTGAATGCCGAGAAAAATTTCAGTGTTCAAATCAGATCGAAATGTATAAAAATTTGTTTTCAACTTCCAGAAATCCTTAACTGCTGTAAAACGTACCATATTTACTCATGTATAGCACACACTTTTATTCCATAACAACTGATAAAAATTCAGGGGTGCATACTATACATGGAAAATAGAAACAAAATAAGTGAAAGAAAGGTCAGTGGTCCATTGAATGAAGGCAGTGGGAAGGAGGGGGGATGAGGAGGCTAAGTTAAATCCGTAAATTGACCGGTGTCAAGAGTAGGAAGCAGAGGAAAAAAAAGGCGGCGGTGGGTCGTGATTGGGGAGGGGGGAGTAAGAAGCTGAAGTTATAGTCGTAAATGGACAGGTTGTCAACAGTGGAAGGCAGAGAGAGAAAGTTCTCACAATCCAGGTTCCTCCATCATTACTTCTCTTCCTTTTCTTTTTCTCCTCCTTTCCTCTCCTGCCTTACTCTGTAGTAACCTGCTAAAACCCTAAAAGTTAATTTTGATGCTCATAATAAGCTATTGGTCCATGGGGAAGAAAAAAAGTAAAAGGTGTCATTGTTCTCCTTTTCCCCCCCTTCCCCTCTCAACCCGGGGAAAGATATTTGAAGGCGGCTCATGACCTCATGACCAGCTATCGTTTCATGGGAAAGGAAAGAAGAAAAAAGGAGAGTCATTCTTTTTTTTCCTTCCCCCACCCCTTCAAACGCACCAGGAGAGATAAAAAAGGCAAGCTTGCTGCTGTCACTGGCATGTTATCTTAGGGGTGATGGTATCTCAATGGCTTAGAGGAGGGGGGGACATGCTGGAAGCGGGAAGCAAAGGACACACGCGCGAGGCGAGGGCTGGCAGACAACAAGCGACCTTGGCAGAGAGACAAGCCACCCCCACCCCTCCTGACTCACCACCACCCTTTCTGCCTTCACACTCTTACATAATTTCTCTCTCTTTTATATGTTGCCAGCTATGGTTACATTCTTCCCCCCATCCATCATAGCATCTCTCATGCTGTTTCGCTGCTCGCTTGGCTCATCCTCCCGTGTTTTTTTACATACTAGCGAGGCACTAAAAAACTTTTTTCCCTGCAACTTGTTGCAAAAATCATGGTGCGCACTATACACAACTATATACGGTAATCCTAATTATAACGATTTTACAAAGTAATACTTGAGCAATGCTCACTAGTACTAATGTAAAGTAAACAAGTGAATAGCTACTCATACATAACTTCAAAAGCTGCTTTTCAAACACCTATCACAGTTGTCAGACTTTCATCATGCCCTTGCTTATGAAAGAAGCATGGCTTCAACTCCTACGCACCAAATTCTTAAGCAATTAAGTGAATATCGGGGCGCAGCATATTTCAAAGCCTCCTGCTATCGTTATCTCACTACTATGGGCACAACATCTGTGTAGATTAGGAACTACTGATTCATTTAGATTACAAACCTGGCCAGTAAACAATTTTATAGACATTCAGATTTTCCAGTTTTGTCCAGACAGCAACAGCAAATAGACCACTGTGGGGCAGAGTGAAAAGAGAGAGCAAAATAAACTACTGAAAGATTTTTTAAGTACAGTACATTGTACTTTCTGTTCAATTCATTCATAGACATCTTGGCATTAATAATTTAATAATTTTTCTCAACTATAGTTACTGTTTCATAAGCTATTACTGTCCCACGATGGGCAACCATAAATGTGGCATGTCGACAATACGCCTCCACGACGGGTGACAAAAATGTGGCGCGTCGACAACTCCAATGCCACACGTCCACTAGCTCAGCGTTACAAAATGAAGGGCGTGGCTTTTTACAACACAACGTGAAATGAAAACTGCATAACTTTCGCAAATTATGGATTTATTAATGAAGTTACAATCCAATCTTATACGCACTTAAAATTCCAACCGTCGGGAGGCACCCTTTGAGCAAACCGAAGAAAAGTTTATATTTCAACAAAAACTATAGGCTGGTGATCACCGAGAATTTATCAGTTTCTCTTAAAAAGAAATAACCCCAACTTCACAAATTACTTGTAAACACGTTAAACAAAATGAAAGTATTGGCCTACTAATGCAGCAGAACCTCATCGGTTCTGCCTCCATTATCACTCAACTCCCGTACAACCGTCTCTCACGCCATCTTGAACACAACCAAATTTCACGACCACAAACACACAACCACCTCGGCCTACATCTGCGAAAAAACAACTGGCATTGCCTGTCAGTGGTGCCGCCCCGTGGCCATCACAGGAAACAATTAAAAAATATTGCGTTTTAAATAATTAAAAGAATATTTTAAACTCGTGATATTTCCACATAATTATAAACATTAACATTTTAACGAATAAATTATGTACAAATATATTAAGTATTAACCTTGTTACTAGGTGAAAGATACATTAAAATTAAAATTGACGCAGCCAATCAGCAACAGTCTGTGATTTTATTGGTTGCAACCAAATATGGCGGCAAATTCTTAACGATCACATTTATAGGCCGGTTTTGCACTGAAATATAGCAACTTTCCCTGGAAACTCTAAATTTAGATTGATACCTCTGTCCTTTTCACACTCTAAGCTTTAACAATGAACAAATATAATTTTGTTAATTCAAATGCAAACAATTTAAGCAAAAAAAATACACATTGAAAATTACTAGATATAAACAGAATCACTTAAAATTTTAAATAAATATTAACAAACCGTAACTAAGCAAACTGTTATTCTTACTGTTAAATGATAAGATTTCAAATTACCAAATTAAATGTTACTTATTTTAAGAAGAATTAGTTCACAGTAACTGAAATTGATTATGTATTTTGAATGTGAATAAATTTCCACTGACGTGCTGGCTTCTAACAAATAAATTACAAATACAGTGAACCCTCGATAACTCGGACCTCAATGTCCCGGACTTCGGATAACTCGGACAGAATTCTAAAAAAAATTATAATAATTTTTAATTAATCACTTCTTGGTTAAAAGACGTACAAAAATCGTTTCTGCTGGATTTAAATTCATCCCATTATATTTTAGAACAGTATTAAACTTTATAACGTAGTTGCCCATCGCTACTTAGCCTTTCATAATCCCACAGTAAATATCTGGCAAGTTCCGTGTGGTAAAATGTTGCTAACGAGGCGCGCGACGCGCCGAGTAGATGCAACGCAGCAGGCTGACCTCTCACTTCTTTATCTTTCCTCCCTCTTCGCCCGGCGAGCCAGGCACGCACGTGTGTCGTAAACAATCATTTCAGTGTGGTGCTTGTGAAATTACGGTAACTATGGGTTACAATGGCACATAAACGGAGAATTATTTTGTTCTGGTAGGTGCAGTGAATTCAGGGTTGCAAATCAAATTATTCTGAACATTAACAAGAAAAATTAAAAATCACTGCTTCGCATTGTGATTTAGAAAAATTGGTGAGAGGGTTTTACGCCCCTTTAACAATGATGTTTTCAAGTGCCGACGCGGGTGGTGAAAGAACAACACAACATCCATGCCGGAGCCGCAATTCAAACCCAAGGCCTCTCGCACAGTACACCAACGCGACGCCTGACTACGCTATGGAGGCCGGCGTGATGTAGAAAAAAATTGTGACTTAGTCAATTTGTGGGATAAAAAAAAAGGGGGGGGGGGGAACAGGGAAATTTGCCAAGGGCCTCACATTCTTGCGTTTGAATAAAAAATAATTATTATTTAATAAGATGAATGGGCTTTTATAAAGTTCCTAATAAACCTTGACGGTTGCTGTGAAATGTATTTAAAAGTATAAGTGCTAATAAAGACGTCATTGATGTCCATTGCCGAAGTGAGAGCTACAACAGCGCAACCAACATGTCGGAAGTGTGAATGCCTACAAGTGCACAGTATCATCACTACAACTAAAAAAAAAGAGGGGAGAGGCTCAGATTTACGTTGCCCCGGGCCTCGTTACATATTCTAATGAAGTGACCCTGGGAAAAACTATTTCTCGTAGAAACATTTGAAATGATTGAATGATACAAATCTGGAGCAGATGGAAAACAGATGGTACATTCAGTAGAGATCCCGAGTGGTGGTTGTGAGAGGTGTAGAACTACAAGACACAGCTGAAAACAAAGCACATTTAACTAAGCAAAACAGTAATTTAGACAGTTGCCCAATACATTGTAATTCATGGTCTTAAATGCACCGTTTTTTAAATTTTTGTACCTTGCTTTTAGTTGGTTTTACTACCATTTAACTCTGTAGAACATGATTAAAATTTTATTGCTTTATAATATGACAATTTGTGTAAGAATAAGGCTGTAAATTAGGCATTCTATGATGCAATTTACATACATAAAATTAAATTTTAAAATTTGTAGTGTTAAAATGTGTTCACACATGTCTGTACAGTGACCCAGAAGGATTGTTAATTACAGTACCGTTTTTATTCATGTATACGAGGAAAATTATTTTCGTACCTTGCTGTGACATACGGACGTAAGGTATTTTTCAATGTGAACATCTTGTGTGAGATGCGTGTGGTCACGTGCGGTGTCTGTATTGCTGTTGTGATGCGGCTGTACCGGTTGACCTTGACTACTTCCGCTCGCAACCTCCCTAGCTTATCTCCTACGATCATTTCTTATCTCTCTCACACGTGCACGCACAATGGCTGTCGCCAGCCAGAGGAGAACTTTTAAGTGATAGAAGGGTGCCTTTGTGCCAGTTTCTAGCAAGAGATAATAAAAGGATCAGTAAGAAGTAGCATAAAAAATAAATAAAGATCTGACTGCCCACATTGTTTGACATTCTTTTATAGTCCTCTGCATTAGCGTTAATTTTCCCACTGCATGGTGGCCCTCCCGCAACTTGATATGATAGTTACGTACAAACAGTATTTATTGCAGCCTGTTTTGCTTGTAGAAATGATAGCGTATTAATTTCTTCGCGTTTCTTGTGATTAATGACTGATTACCCCACCTCTCCGGACACCCCTCGATAACACGGACAAATCGTAACTCGGACAGCTTCTTCCCCCTTTCAGTCCGAGTTATCGAGGGTTCACTTTGTGTGTATATATATATATATTTTTTTTTTCTTTCAATGCTGTTAACTTTATGATACTAGGTGTGCACTGAATAAGTGATTTTAAAATAATTTTATCTCTTTCAATTTTATTACAACACAAAATTTTCATCGTACATTGGACACCCAAGTTTTTAAACACAATTTTGGTAAAAATTATGTGACAGTTATAAGATGAAAGATGGTAGCTAGCAACAAGCATATACTCAATCCCTTTTGCATACCTTATGAGTGCTTCAGTCATTTTGTTCTCTATGTATGTCCTTGCCTTAACTTCATCAGATTTCTCAACCTCATCACAACGCTTGGGTACATGATTTGGCTCATGGCACAACCTGAAACGAAGGTTTAACTCAACAAACTCAGTCTTACGAAGCATTATAAACATAAACATTAACAAATTGCAGTAAATACCTAAGTTCTTAGGCTACAGACTACATCCTCATGACACACACACACACACAAAAGTTTGTACACAAATACATGTAGTCAGACACAAACAAAAGTAGAATTCCACTTTGTTTACACGCAGCATGAATGTGATATTCTATCAACTTTCTCTGCCTGCAATATACAATCTGTACAGTATAGTAAACCCAGAGTTTATTCCAGTGCATGTCTACCCCCACTTGACACACGAGGTAGTGAAGACAAGGGCCTCAGATTACTAAAGAACAATCACGAGGCTAGAGGTGGGCTTACCCGGTCACCCACGGCCTCGCCCAATACCAGCAGAACTGTAGCCCCCTCCCCAAGCAAGCAGCCATACTAGCGGTGTCCTGCGGCACCAACGAGGTGGAGGTAGGGGGGCAGAATGTCCCTCCGGCCTTACAGTGCGGGCCTAGGTCGGAGCCGCACCAAGATTACAGAGGGTGGGGTCATCAGCCGGGATGTGAGTCTAGCCAGGCAAGCCGCCCTCTAGCCTGTCAGCACGCAGTATCATCACAGGCCCCGCCTACACAACTGCAGTGCAGCCACCTTTGTCTCTACTATGTTACACTAGTACACTGGACAGCCAGTAACATTCTGCACCATTCCAAACTTTACCACATTCACAATTACTGATGTTCAACAAGACAGCATAGATTATTCTTTCAACAAATACTGCTCTTGTTACAAGAAGCTCCGTACCAGACTTCAATTTAAGTACGTGTTTGTACTGTCAAAGTGTAGAAAAATACTGCAGCATTTGTATTAATATCTTACTATACGATGTCTAAATTAAACATTAAAAGTACATTCTGTACATACATTAAAAAACCTGCACATGTTCTCACTATACATCTACAGCAGACGATGCAATGATGGCCACACCAGAGAGAGAGATAACAATGACCTAACATGCAGCTGCTACCAACAAAGCTTAACAACTAAGGCTTTGATTCTATCAAGCTGTAGTATTATAATATCTGAGGGAACACAGTTGCTACAAAACTATGTACATTAACTGTGACAGTGATATGACAATTCTTGCTTGTGGTTAAACTACCATCACTTGCTCAGATATTTGCACAAGTACTTACAGAATCAGTACCTGCAGGTGGGAGAACACAAAACACAGATGGACAACACATTTTCCCCACAGTCGCGATGTTTCGCTGGCCAGGCCAGCTTCCTCGAGCGAAATGTCGCGACTGCGTGAAATGTGTTGTCCATCTTGTGTTTTGTGTTCTCATACCTGTAAGTACTTTTGCATCTGTCTACGTGTTTTAGTAAATAGTCAACTCCCAATTTAACGACCCTTCACGGTTCCCGGGAATAGGGTCTTTATTTCGGAGGGGTCGTTATTATAATTTTGACAAATTTTCGGCGATCCCCGACCTCTAAAATGTCAACATTTACCGTTTTTTATCACTGAATCGGTGTTCACTCGTCTTTGGCGCAAAAATTATGTGTTTTCATAAAATTATATACATTTATTTTGAAAAGCAAACGCATTATTTTTAAAAGTATGCCAATGAAGTAGACCTACTACCTTTGTTTACTTCAACATGAATCATAAACCTTGCCGATAAAAATTCTTGCGCCCGATTCTTGCGCCCGCAACATCCATTTTTGGATGTTATTTTCAAGAAAGACGCAATAAAGTTTATTGAAACAGTAATATTTTTCCGTAGAGTGAAGTATTTTGAATAAATAGATACACTGGAAGCGGATATATGACCTTTCTTTGTCTCAAAATTAAGCAAAAACGTCGTCAGCAATATAGATTCTTGGGCCTGCAACGACCGTTTTCGGAAGCTATTTGCAAGAAAGCAGCGATATTTATTGAAACAGTAATATTTTTCAATAGAATGACGTATTTTGAATAAATGATATTCTG
Source organism: Medauroidea extradentata (assembly GCA_003012365.1). Taxonomy (NCBI): domain Eukaryota; kingdom Metazoa; phylum Arthropoda; class Insecta; order Phasmatodea; family Phasmatidae; genus Medauroidea; species Medauroidea extradentata. The sequence goes on along the minus strand of PNEQ01003162.1, from coordinate 10,934 downwards.
GACGTGCCACAATGTTGTTGATTGAAATAGTAATTTATTTCAATAGGCACATACATTGGTGGACATCTACGACTTTTCTTCGACCCATCAGGCACAAACTTCGCCGGCAATTGTAATTCTAGTTGGCACAACATACGTTTTGATCAAATCAAGCAGTTTGCCTCCTGGGACCTCGTCTTGGTAGCGAGAGATCACACACACACGTGTACGATAATTTGTGTGCGCAAGGACATATCTGGAAACTGGTTAGCTCAAAAACAACATAAACGACGTGTCTGCTTCGTCAGTTGTGCCACTTTTGACTACTACGTAGTCACAGCTCCTGACATTCAGCAGATGGGACGTGATGATAACACTACTCCCTTTGTTTCGTAGTTCTTTCGCTTTCTAGCTCGGCTGGCCGTGTGAAAATAATTTGCTTGTATAATGATTCTACTCTGTGCGTCAGTTATTTACACACTTCACAAATGTGCATGGAGAGGGATTTGATACTCAGATTCAATTTGTTCACCAACAGTAAACAATTACAAACATCAAAATGTTGATCATTGTTAATAAACTTGGATAACGCACTAGCAGAACAACTTTAAACCTACACAATGCTGTTCCATATTTTCTTTTCACAGACGTATTCCAGTGTATCCACAGCTGTTATTTACGGTCGAGCCGATTGCGTGTGCGTGTGGGCGCTAGCGCACGTGAGGGCTAGTGACTCACACCAAGACGCGCTGTTGTCAAGTGTCGTACTGCCCTGCACCACGCATATCTGAGACATGCACCCAACGTTTGGTAGTGTCAATTATGAACTGTCCTGTTTTCACTTGTTAAAAGAATAATGATTTATAAACATTACTGTGTATATCATTAAATGACATGATGGTAATTATATCTAATAGCATTTAGTTAACAAAACAGAAAACGTAATAAAGCTTAAATAAACACAACGTATAATCATATCATCACAGGCACAAAGACAGACTACTGTATCCAAGGGCACGAGAAATCAGAAGCAAAAAAAGTTACGGGGTGCACATGATGAAAAAGAGGTGAGCAAACTGCCTCTTTTGGAGTGGTTGGCCGGGTGGTGGGAAAGTGGCGGGCGGGTCACTGACGGCCGCGGGATGGGAAGAGGCATTCGGGCCGGCCGGCTGGCCATTGCGTCGTGCAGGAGGAAGGGGCAGCAACGTATATTTTTAGAACAAACACGCTGTGTGCGGCAGTACAGTTTTCGAAAAATAATTGCAAAAGTTTTCGGCTATAATAAATGCAACGCCTTTTTCTGCTATTTTATTCCAATAATTTTTTTAGCAAATTTTTTTCTTCAATTTCTCACGGTTCCTGGAAAAAGGGTTGTTACTTCAAGAGGGTCGTTATTCCTGGGGTCGTATAATCGAGAGTTGACTGTAGTAGCCTAGCAGCTTTTTCCCACCTTTTCTTTGTTGCCAAGATATTTATGATTCAAAGTTTTGCGTAGGTTTCAGTTTTCTTTGGGTGCCATCACTAACTTGTTAACGACATATTGTTTTGGACCGTGTACAGTAACTAAATTACTGGTTTAGCTTAGCAAACATTAAACACCCCCAAATTTTTGTTTAAATTTCATCAGTAATATTACGTATTAGCTTCATTTTGTGAACAATCAGTGACACAAAAGACCACCTTATTTGTTTTTCGTTGGCTTACATTTCTGACTTAATTTTTGGTAAGCAGCGCAGTAAGCTATTTTTTCTAGTTATTTTATGTGAAATTGCAAACTCAAGAAAATGAGTGGCAAAGGGCCAGCACGTCAATCACAAAACAATAGTAGACTTCCCAAAACACTGTAATATTTAAGTATGTACAAAAGACAGAAGCACAAGTACTCACATTTTAGTACTTGACAGATACACACACAAATAGGACGACACATAACCGCAGAAGCGCGTATCGTGACATTTCGCTGCTTAGAGCAGTTTCCTCGGGCGAAGAGACAAGGCCATGTCTCTTCGCCCGAGGAAGCTGCTCTAAGCTGAGTCTGGGCATGTTTCTGGTCTGACGTCACACACCAGCCGTCCTAGCCGTGTGGTGCTGCCACCAACCCCAGCATCGTGACTTCATAAAGAAGCCGCCTATGACGTGAGCAGTTCGTGTTAAGTACACTCAATTAAGTGCCATATGATTCATTCAAACATTTATTTTAATAGTGTAAATAAAGTACGTTCACGGCCCAGTGCTGCCACCACTGCGGTGTACCAGCTAACATTCTCTTGGAAAGCTTCTCTTATTAAATAATTATATTAAGAGTTTAGCAGGTGTTACTGGGCCTCATAAAGGTGCCAGAAGCCAGTGTTAACTTGAACAATTGTAACATCGTATTTTGTACAAGGGTCTGGCACATCGTCCATCCTGGGAACATAGTTTTGGCAGAATGACGGAGCCACCCTCCCTCGTCGCGTCCGAACCCCAGTCAGTCTGTGAAAGTGGACTAGTGGGTTGTTTATGTCGTGTATCGCATCTCGGCTCGGGGGAACCCAACATTTAGCCTAATATTTTAACAGCAATAGTGTATATTTATATGGAACCGCTTACTGACCTGTAGTCCTCAGAGTACGCCGATCCACCGGGCAGACTGTAGTCCACCCAGTCATAACCCTCAAGTGTTCTCGCACACACAGCATTCTTGCAACCATTATAAGCTCACACAGAGCTTTGTGCAGTGTGCCTGCTTCAGCAGCCAAACTGTGTACCGCCTCATTGATCTGGTAATACAACTCATTATAAACCCGCAACTATGAGTATTTATAATACATGTGACGAGGTAAATACATCACATTGCAATTCAATCGGTCGAAAGACACGGGGGGCTCAGGGAACAGTCCGGGCCATCGGGCCACGACCCATTCACCAAGCATCTCACTGCTACTCCGCATAAGAGTAGCTGGCACCCACCCAGAAATATTACAAAATTGTATTTAAACATTTATCCTGTACACCCCTGCGAGATGATTGTCGTTCCAAACTTTGCGGAGCATAAGTTGGCAGTGTCAGTGCGTCCATAGCAAAAGTATACTTACGTCGAAAACTGCCTGGCCCCAGCACTCTCAGTACTTATTGCTCATCACTGTGAGCCGATTTCAATAGAAATGACTCCCAAAATAAGTTACCAACTCCAAATACACAAGGGGCAAGAAAAAAACCATGTCCACTAACCAACGCTTATAGCTCATTAGTGACCCGTACTTTGTTTGACACTTCGTTCTTGAGCAAAGAAAACACAAAATAGTTTAAATCTCATGTAATAACCAATTCCAGAAGTAATTCTCCTTTACACAAGAGTTACATTCGTGTCCGCTACATGCCATTAAATATCCACGGACACTAATAAAATTACAATTCACATTACAATGCATATAGAATCTCTCATATTATCGATGAACCTGATTGTACATACAAGTGCACTTTAATCCTCTCCTTTGACCATCGCCCCCATTTGACTCGTGGGCAGCTATGCTTTACCACTCACTCACTGAGGCTCGACACGTTTCCTCCCCAAAAATGTGGAGTTATTTTCACAACGTTAAAACCATTTGGGCCCAGAAATCGACCTGTTGCGTCCCGCATGCGGTGTTAAAACCAAGCGCGAGCTATCGCTCACGACAGTGCCGTTGCTAAAGACTTCGTCGACAGCCCAACTGCCGGCGCGCCCCAATTTACACTCACTCGGGAAGGCGACGAGGGAAAATGTCCCCTAAGGGAATTGGTCACTCACGAAAATCCTCGATGAACCTTTCAAGTTAAGGACGCTCACCACTCCCTGAGCAGAAAAGATCACTTATGTCCTCCTTCAGCACGACAGCGCGAGCTACGCTTGCGTACTTCTCGCCTTCCGGCACGTCCATTCTTCTACACGTGAATTACCGCCTACCAAGGCACAAGCTCAGATCCCAGAGCTCGCGATGTGAGCTGCTCGGCTTCCAACCTGAGAGTGACCCCTCTCTACGCGCCGTGACACCGCGGCTCGCTCGCCTCGCTAGCGCCCCTGCCGCCGGCCGGCGGAACTCGACCCCCCCTCCCTCCAGGTCCCACCCTCCATGGCCAGTGGAGCGGAAGGTCCGGTGGGGAAGAGGAGGCTAAGGCACCGTCAACCGGGGCGATCCCTCTCTCATTAAGAGGCGGCCGAAGCCAGCCTCGAGGTTCATCTCAAATAGGGGCAAATAGACACACTGCTCAGGCCCCAACTCAAAACTCAAGAAAAACCCCACAACAGAAACTAAAGAAACTAAAACCCCAAAAGGAAACAAACCCAAGAAAATACGACCTAAAAGCAGTAGCATCCGTTCAACTGTGAATTTTTCTTGTCTGTTTCAGCTACACAAAACTTCAGCGAAAATAACTGTATTTTTTAACCTCTGCATATATAAACTATATACTGTACTTTGGAAAGATTCATTAATGTATTGATAAATAAGTGAAAATAAATGCAGTGCTCTATATACACATTCCTATAACAAAACACACATCATAACAAAGATGGAAAAACTTTCAACACCCATTCCTAGCTTTTGATAAAACATGTTATCAGCACCTGTAACATACAGTAGAATGTAACAAGTAGCCACAAGTTATCGCAGTGGTAGTAGACATTTGTACACTGTCAACACTTGTTCTCGAGTTAAGACCAACCAGAATATAACAAGAAAATCAATTAACTTGATCCCACTAGCAATACCTACTTAAATGCACTGGGTGTTCGCTTGTCTGTGCACGCACATGTGTGCACACGCCAGCATATTCACAGGGAGAGAGAAGCGCATGCACGCACACACAGCAGGGGGGTGGAAAGTAGAGGAAAAAATGGGGGAGGGAGGAATGTTTAATGCTTCCTCCTCCTAAAATAAAATTTTTTTAAAATCTGTCTTTAAATTTATCCTAAATGTCTTCATGCCTGCTTTTTTCTCCACACACACATGCACACTAGGGGTATGCTAATTTTGGTTTTAGTGTTTCGAATACCAGTAAAATTTAAGAGGCCTATAGTCTCAGTTAACTTGATGGGTCAAAAGTAAAAGTTAGCAAGTCTGCAGTAGTGTGTGTGCGTGCGTGCAGGGATAACACGTAGCGTGAACACGAGGTGTAGTGGGCAGAAACAGACCTGCACGACTCCTTCATGCATTCTGGGTTCAAGCAGTGGAACACTTTGTCCTCCTCTGGCAGGATGGTAGCAAAGTTACAGTAGGGGCAGTACTCTATGCCGTCGATGCCAGCCGCCTTCACTTCCTCCAGCTGCCTCGTCTGCAGCATCCTCGACAGTAGTGATGCCTTTAAGAACTTCTACAAACATACAACACCACACACAATGTCAGAAAGTGGCCCCACCACTGATAAAGAGAAACAAAATTCTTGCACACAATGTACTTGAACAGATCATGCCTTCCTTACCTGCGGACTGGACCCAGATTTATTTTCACATGTGAATCACCTTCTGTTTTGTGAAAGTACTGTACTAATTGTAATTTTATTTGTTAAAAGTACGCAGGTCAGTGAATAATTATTACTATTTAAAGTAAATAATGTTCAGTAACTGTGAACTAGTTTTTGTTTACAATAAGTAACAATTTTGTAATTTATATACCTTTTTTGATTCTAACAGTGAACAGAATAGTTTTCTTAATAATGATAATGTAATTTATTAAAAAATTTTTAATGATTCTAATTAGTCTTTATTTATTTTTCAATATGTGTTTTGCTTCAATTAATGTCTATAAACTGTATTTAACAAAGCTATATATTCACTGTTAATGTTTGTGAGTATGACGACAGAGATACCAAACTAAATTTACACTTTGTTGCTATATTTTACTACAAGACCATTATACAAAGACAAGAGTTAAGAAATTAGCACAATAATTGATTGCAAACACAACGACCGTTGGAGCGTCGAAAGGGCCGAGAGACAATACGCGTTGGCGGAATTACGAGCAGATACTGACCACACCCGAGAGTGAGCCGGCCAGGCTTACCAACGGGAGAAGGAGAGGGGAAGGCGGCAGAGTCAAGGAAGGGGCACGAGCATCACCGAAGCTGTCCAATAATAGCCAACAAGCGTTACAACGACGGGAAGTTCAAAATTACGCCGGAATCAAGTTCTGGCAAAGTATACACACTGCAAATCACTGGTACAAGGTTCATAGCCTCAGAAAATAGTCCACTATGGCAATTACTATATTCTAGAAGTCTTTCCCATTAATATATGACAAAAACCCCACAACATAGTAGTTTTTTTTGTCTTTGTTTTTCGCAAGATGGAGACGGAAATGTGGTGTGCACAGACGGATGTTGAGAGAAGCAACAGGGTTCTATTGGTTAAGGCCTCGCTCTTTAGTTTAGCAGTGCTTCTGGAAATTTTTTTTACCATAAATTAATACATATATCACAAATTCATTCTGGCAGTTTTAGCACTTATATATCATAGTTTATTTATTTTATTTTATTTATACACGATCAAAGTTTTGCCCAACGGCCGGTTTACAATTTGTTGTGTGCAAACAGAATCACTAACGGAATACATACAGAAGGAAAAACAAAACATTGAACATAATAATAATAATTAGAAGGACTTAGTTACCTACATATTTGTTTACATACATAACAGATTAAATATTAGAACACAAGGTGATAAATTCATAGCAAAAAATACTCGCAATCACATATTACTTTCAGCCACTGTAGTAGCTATTTTCTTGGTTACATTTTGTAAGTTGTATATGTTGTCTGTCAAACAACCTTCTTCAATTTTGACGATTTTGGCTTGTCAACAATATATATCTATATATTTTTTTGAAAACTGCTAAGGAACTTGTCATTTTCAGGTTGGGTGTCAGATCGTTCCAGACAAGGCTACCCATGTAACTGAATGATCGTTGGAATGTTGGGCTGGTGTGATGCGGTATTTGTTTGTATCTGAATTTTTCTGTTGCAATACACCACACAGATTTTTAGATTTTTGCCCCTGAACTAGCACATATTTTGTTGCTGTCTTAATTATCTTGTGTTAATTTTTAGTTTTTATTTTTTATGTTTATTTTTATGTTGTTTTATGTTGTTTTATGTGGTTTTTATGTTGTTTTTATGTTGTTTTTTATGTTTTTGTATTTGTGTTCCCCTGACTGTTGTTTGTTCATGGGGGTAAATTTCAAGGCCTTCGGGCTGTTTTTGCCCTCTGTAAATTTGTTGTAAATAAATAAAATAAATAAATAAATAAAAAATAAATAAATAAGCCAAAACGAAGCAAATTTTTCTTGCAAACAAACGGTACATTCTTTTTAAACAAAAACGCTCTGGCAACATTGTGTATTATATGACTGTACACAGTCTCAAATTTTTTCAAAGCATTTGGTTAAAAAATATTCAAGTTATTTGCAATTGTTTGAAATAAATGAAAGATCATGGCCTAAACACCAGGAGCACAGCGTGCTATAATGTGTTGTTAATACGTATTTCTTTTATTTTAACATGTAAATTTAGGGTTACACAACTGACAGTAAAATTATCAATAATCATTGTTTGATAAATTTGAACATGTGAAATAAATTTTTTTTAATGGTTTGCTCAAAGGGTGCCCCGGCAGTCAGTTTCTAAGTTGGTGTTGCAAATTTAAATGAACCCCAATTTACTATAATTCTACCGTCTCTCATTTCTCGCTACATTACCAGAACCCACATCACTTGTAGGGTTATGTTTGATGAACCTCTAAGACACTTTGCTATCTGTAGACGTGTAACAGTGAAGGTGGATGCGCCACTTTACCAGTTAATATAGACAACATTACTGTATATCATGAAAAGCAATAAAAGATAACTGCTAGTTAATACACTGCCAAACACGAAAATTCAATTTTAATCATAAAATATAACATCACCCAAAACTTGGTGTTTGTAAAAACTGTATCTCCCTTAAAATAATTATCTTTTACTATACTGATTGAAGACAATACACATTATCTGAAAATTTAATTTGCACTGGGATAATGTGAAATCGTGTAAACAGATTAGACCTGCAGTGTTCATTTTTGCTTATGTTCATTAGTGTATTATTTTGTAAGAAGCTTATTCTTAATAACATAACCTTTAAAATTCTGTGTTACAATGAATGTCTGGTTAAGTATGGGTTTTTAGAAACCATAAATATTGTTTAGAAAAAAAATGCAAAACTTCTAGTGAATCACAGCTAATTGTACAATAAGGTTTCAAATGTAGTGTATAGTTTCAAACACATTAATTTTTAGCACAGTGCACAATTGTTTGTAAGGTTCACATTTCAACAACTACAGAACACTGCATTACTGTACAACGATGACACTTCCACAGCTAGCACATAGATTAAACAATATTTCTAACAAAACACAAAGGAAGGCATATCACCTGCAGAGTCTTGAGGCTAAATTCAGAGTCGCAGGTGGTTAGGCACGGGAACGTTGTCTCGCCTTCTCCAATCTTGACCTCTGCACTCCTGTAACACCGCGTCAGACATACAGTCAAGACCTCTGTCACATTGGAAAGTATCCAGGGTGAGTCTTAGAGAAAAACTGCGTGTTTGCTCATATTTACGACAAGCTGAGGCGAGAGACAACTCTCTTTATTCTGTCCATAAATGCTCAAGTTGACCTGCTCCATGCCCTCTCTTTATCTTGAATGTAACATAACATATGATCACAACCCACTAAAAAAAAAAAAACCTTTACAAAAGACCAGTACCAGCTATGTCTCATACCTCAACTTGATATGTCACGTTTTGTTATTTTGGCAACAATTGCAGGTTGCAGGCTGAAATTGTGATTTAAAAACACAGATAACAACTGTCAACTATTGGTTTATTTTGTGTCGCTTCTTCGGATCAAGAGCCTACTCACGTAGTTGAGATAGCTGCTAAAAAAAACGCAGTCCTTTAATATTTTCTGAAGCAAATTTGAATCAGTAATTTGAGTTTAATATTTGTCTGGCAACAGTTCTCTGAAGACTGGCTCTCGCAGCTAGTTGTTTGACTGTACCAGCCACTCCATCACATGGTATGGCAGGTAGCAAAGAAATTCCACTCTGCAGTCAAACCATGGTCATCATAATGAAAACATAAGTTAATTAAGTTTTTATAGGTTTTGTACAGTGCAGCTAAATTGTGTGTTTCAAATGTGGTAGTTCCTTTTTAAGTGCTGTAATAATGACTTCTGGAAGGTGAAAAATGCTATGGTGTCATGCTTAACGCAGTCACCCATAAAGCAGAATGATTTGGGCTTTAGAGCATCTTCACTTATGTCAGAGTAATAAACAATTAATGGATGTAAGGTAACTTAAATGTTATGCCAATGGAAACCCTGTGCAGCATCTTGCAAAATACAAGTGTAATTTTCAGCAAAGTCAGCAATAATCAGGATAGAGTTTTTACCTATGAAGTGATGTTTAGTTAAAAACCACTAATTTATCAACTAGCAAATCAACAAAATCATCGGTAGACTTAGTCACAGTTTCTTGCGATTCTCGGTCAGTGTGTATCCATTGTTGGAAAAGAATAATGACTTTTGTTTCCAAAATTTCTAATTGCATAAGGTATTCATAAAGTACACACCCATCCGAATAATTAGGACACCGGTGAAGCATGCATTCTTCTGATTGAAGGTCACATACCAACTAATGCAGGAGGTGTTGATATGGTATGTTCAAACGAATATTCTGCATCATTAAGTTCACATTTTGGTGACTGAATGAATACCGCGACTGCTTACAGTGACACACTCTTTAGGACACAATTCACAAAACTTTGTAAATCCAATTTTGTCACCAGGGTTTTGTTCTTTAAAAAACAAATACACATCTTTTAAATTGTGCAAAATTAGTCTTTTTGTTTTCAGTTTTCTTTTTCCATGTTCACTTGATACAGACACACAATCTTTTGTGTTGGAGGAAAATTCTACTTATCTCCTCGTCGTCGTAGAAATCTTTAGCCTTCTTTACTACATCTTCCCTTAGACTACAATCACTGCATTGTATGTTTGAATCACTGGCAGTAGGCCTATTTACAGAAGCTTCAATGTGGACAGCTTTACTTCCTATTTTTGTAAAAGTAGCTGATAAACGTTGAGCCTTATTTCTTAAGGTGGCTGCCTACCTCATGCTTCAAATGCATAGCAGCGTGATCGTAAACAGGTTTTTTTCTACGAAAATATTCCATGTGTGCCCGTTTTGCCAACGTATGAAAAGAAAAACTTCAGACAAGGTTGGAACCTCATTGTTAACACGTGGCGCTCATTAAAAACACTGTTTCTAAGCCCTCCAACACGGTTAAAAACGGCCTTTTCAGACTGCCGTACTTCAAACTGTACTAACCGGATGTGTGTGAAACTCAGATTGTGACCTGCACTAAATTTAGTTGCAGACTTTCCACTAATATAATTATATGGTCACCGCTTAAGAGGCAGTGTCAGGCGTTTCAGGCGCAGGTATGCAACCCGCATTAACATCATATGAATCTAGGCTAATATTACGTTCTCTATAGCAATGATAGTATTACACATATCAACATTATCTTCACGTTTTATAAGAGACAAAGTCGTTATTTTCGCTGCATTTGCCGAAGTCAAGTACAAAGAATGGTTGCTACAAATTTTACAAACGTTTTTTAGTATCACATTGCTAATGTAACCGTTCGTTATGCTTCATTTTGCAGAACGCAGCGCTATTAATAACGGCTGTGTCTTTGATAAAGCGCTGACACTCTCTCTCGAGCGGGATGAGATCAATTTAATTTAGATGTTATATGAGATGTTAGGGTGGGCGCCAGCAATACTCCCCAGTATTACACTTCGAGACTCTTACACTCAGGGGGTGGTCTGTCCAGGTACTGTTAATGATCCCACTCGGCGGTGTTACTGATTGTTTTATACTGATAGGTACATGAGCACTAGG